>JASSUY010014549.1:0-65489 GCA_032466535.1 Forpus xanthops | reverse complement strand
TGGGAGTTGCATTCTTTTGATTCTCCTCCCCATCCCCTCGGACTGAGGAAGAAAGAGGGGGGAGTGAGTGAGAGAGCAGCTGCATGGGTTTGAGAGAGAGAGCCTCAAAGCACAGCAATTGGGGAAGAAGGTGTTGGCTTAAGGAGATATGATTAAAACTTTCTTTTCAAACTTCATGCTTGTTTTTTGTACCAATTGTGAATGAAGACTGAAGTTGGCTTTTGTTCTATTGATTGAAAAGGGGAATAATATGTGAAACACAGCAGAAAGGAAGTGATACTTTTACAGATGTGCTCAGATAGGATTGATTCATCATCACTGAGATTTCAGAAGGCTAAAGAAAATCCATACAAAAGATAGGAAAGGTTTTTCATATCTCAGACATCATCAAATACACTAGTGCTTTTTGAACATAAAAACTCCATGCACTACAAGGAGGCTTTGGATTTCAGCATTTTTAGCTGAACTACTCTTACTGTAGGTTTTAGATCTCTCCTCACAGTATCGGCCCCTCATTTTGTCAGTCTTTTCACTATAAGTTAAGAAAAGCAAGATGCAGGAGGTTCACAACTTACAGTCCTGCCACTCACTGCTCTTTGTAACATCTTCTGAGTATATTTATTTATTTAGAAAGAAAAAGAGACTTTTGATAGTGAGGAAAATCTAGAAAACAGACCCCTGCAGTTACACAGTTGTGGTCCTTATGCCAGCTTTGTGCCATGGACTGACCAGATCCTGGCAGTATCAGCAATCAGATACAAATCCCAACCAGATCCAGGTCCCAAACAGATCTAGTTTTACATTCAAAAGTCCTATAGGCTTACAAATTTACTTTTTCTTATGTGATTGTCTTTCACTTTTGACCTAGCATATGCATTAATAAAACAGAGTTCTCTTTAGGCAAGAATTTCCCCAACACCCTATTAGACTGTTGAACCCATGTACACCAGGGATTGGTCCAACAAAACTCACACTGCAGCACTGCAACTGAGTGCAGTCAAAAGCAGACTTTAGTCCCCTCTGCCTGTGGATTTGCAATGGTAGAGCCACACCACAGTTGCCTTTTCCTTTGATAAAGTTTTGCAGCCAGCCAAGGTTTAGGACCAGTTTGAATCTCTGCAAGCCTGCTATTCAGCCAGTCTTCCTGCCCTTCCTGTGCCCTCTGAGGGTATGTGCTAAAAGCAGTCAGCTTTGGAGGGGAAAAAAGCAGAAGAGTTTCGTAATACATTTCTGTAGGACTGTATTCACAAACTAGTTACAGAGCCCCCCAGCAGATCAAAAGCTATTTGTACTTAAAAAGGAGTAATTAAACCCAGCTCACAGCATGGCACAGTTCTTGGATAGGTGAGATTATCTGGATGAGTCTTGCCCTGCTATTAGGCTGTAATCTGAAACTATGTCCAAGCTGAGTTGAACAATGACATTTGTGTCTGTAGGCATCATTTCTAGTGGTGACCCTTGAGTTTACCTTGGCTGAGATGCTTGGGACCTGGACTAGCCACAGGAAGCTGCCATCTAATCCTTCCATACTGATTTCTCAGATGATTCAACACTACCACCTCTGAAAATCCCAAAGTATTTCACTGGCTTTGCTAAGAGGACAGTAATGGCAGATCCCATTGGCAAACAAGCAGTGCCACAAATATTTGATCACCACTTTCGATTCTCTCTCTCAGGCAGCTCCCCTCAGATGAATTCTGACTTTCCTACTGCACAATTTGTTTAAAGTACATCCCCCAACACCAATAAAAACTTGTTGACAAATGAGAGTGATAAAGCTAACTAGTCAAGCAAATGCCTGAGAATGTGTTGGTTTCCTTAGTCTCTAATAATAAAATTAAAACCTAAGAGGTTTTGATCCTTTCTAGCACATTTAGACTGTTTTTCTTCTTCCATTACCTTGGCCAGGATACAAAGCAAATGATACTTGAGTGATGAGGAATCAGAACAGGGTTGTTTTTATGCTGTTGGCAGCCTGGCAATCAATCACTGCAGCCCCATGGGAAGAGCTTTCTTCTTCCCGCATCCCTGGAGGAGTGCCCATGACACAGAGCCTGCAACAGCCTCTGCTCTCTCATTCCCAGCCCCACAGCACTGCAGGAGCTTCGGGGGGGGCACAGCCCTTTCAGGGGTAGGCTGCACACACCTGAAAAGGACTCACAGCAATCCCCGAAATCTTCCAGAAGATTAAGGGTCAGGTGGCACCCATTCAGGTCCCAGGGGTGCTGCACGCCTGCCTCCCCATGCCCCAGGGACGCCCATCAACCTGCCCATGTGCTTGCGGCAGTAGTCAGCTTCCTCCAGCAGCTTCAGGTTCTTTCACTCCAGCACTTATTTACAATATCTACCAGCTCTGACTATTTAAAGCAATCGGAGATTTACATCAGGAGACGTTAAATATAGAAGTAATTTTGTGTAAACTCTTGCCTTTATTGCAGAAAGGAGAAGGGAGGGAAAAGCCTTTCTTTTTTTAGACTTGGCAGGAAACAAGCAGTTAAATAAGTGAATACTATAAAATGAAAATCTTAAAGTGATTACAAGTATGAAAGGAGTGAATATCAAATTGAATCAGCCATTTAATCAAGACAAAGTACAGAAATCCAGCAAGTAGCCTCTTTCCGAGATCCCATAGAGATGCAAAAGGAGTTGGCTTACTGTAGCATTAACAGTCTCAGTTGCTTGCTGCTCACTGCTATACCACAAAGTCTTCCACCCTTTTCAGCTTTTCACATGCAAAATGCCTTCCTTTATGGATCACCCTTGATGTAAAGTGTCTTTAAATATCCAAGAACTGAAATAAAGATGAAAAAGCAATTGCATTTTAATTGCTTTAATAATGGCTGCACTATGACTTAAATAATGAAGGGTAAAGATTAGAATACCTTTATGTTAAGATGCCTTTCCTTCAAACACAGCTCCTTTGTATTTTGTGCCAGTCTTCCCTCACCCCGTATACATTCACATCAGTGTATGCCACATTTATTCTTAAACTCCTGAGGTGGTTTGGTGTGTTAGACAGTGATATCTGCACATTGGAGCTTTTTACCATAAGCAATTTTAAGGTTGAGAGATTTTCCTGTAATGTACCAATGCCAAACTTCTCAGCTTGAGATATTTGTTTATCTCAAGCATCTGAAGACTGGGCAATAACAGCCCTTTGGAGATGGGTGATGGCAGTGGAAGGTTGCAGTGAAGATGTTAAATGGTGGGGAAATCATGCTGTAATACAGGCAGCTCCAGAGCCTGGCAGACAGTATGGCTCTGATGGCCCCTGCCACAGGGAACCTTGAGTTGCTTTTCCTTGTTATGTGCAATGGGAACACAAAATCCCCAGGATTTTGGAAAGGGAGGGGAGGGCATGGAAGAGGATTTGTTTTCTCTTCACGGTACTCTATGTGCCAGTTATGTTAAAGCGTAGGTGGAAACAAACCCTGCCAGTCAGCTGCAGTGGTGGGAAGAAACCTTGCCAGGTAGCCTGTGGCAAGGAGGCTTCAAAAGCCTGATCTATGCTGCCATAACAGCACTTCAGAAATGACTGTGAAAGTCATTGTTGAATACCCATGTATCACCTCTGAATGTCTCAGTTGATGGGATTTCCTTCCGCAGGAGGAAGCTTTCTGCTTTTGTTGTCATCTCTGTCACAACAGGAGCTTTAATTCCTCACACCAGCTTCTCACCGCAAACCAGAGCACACTCTCCTGCACACAGTTCCTCCTGCTTCTACAACACCCAGCAGAATCAAGTCAGACAGAATAAGCTCAAGAAAGGTAAAGATGCAAACAGAATATAGAGTAAGGCTATTGACTGGTGTGCCAGACACAGGCTGGACTTGACTCCAGATGTGAGCTGAACAATAACAAAAACCTCATACGTCATCACCTTTTAAAGTACCTGGAGACATGTCCAAACAATTGCTTCCAGTGAATGATTTCAGGCAGTCATTAGCCTTATACTGAGAGAATAACACATAAAAAACAGGCCAGTCTACTGTGAGTAGAAAAAACTTATCAAAACAATTTTTAAGAAACACCATAATGTACTGGGGGGAGCAAACCTCATTCTCTCCCCCCCACCTTGCTTTTCCTCTTCTTTCACTGGTTATGATGCTCGGTACGAGTTCAATACTGATGGAGGTTATGCTGCATTTTCATAAGCAGTCCAGAGGGAAGCCTTGAGGTTATAAAGCTGTTATTATTCAAGTAGTTAATTTCTGCTGGAAGAATCATTAATTCAAATTGAAAATCAAAATGGAAGCAAATTCCTCTACTTATTAAGCAACTAATTTCTAATTTAAATTAAAGCGAAAATAAGCCAGATATTGGCTATGCGTCAGCAGACTCCTGCTCTGTGAATATTAGAAAGCACAGCAGGTTGGACAGACCCAGTTCCCACCAGGAGCAAAACAAGAAGTAAGTCACAATATGGTCCCCCCAGGTGCCCAGTAGACCTATGGACCTGATGATGCTGTTACCCTGAGCTGACCTCTCGGTGCAAAACTGACACGTGAGGAGCACAAAAGGCTGCTCTGTGGGGAGATGAAGCTTATTGAGAAAAGATTTTGCTATGTTAAAAGCAAGAGTAAAGTAAATATTATAGATATTCTTCAGCCACGTGTAATGGGAATACTGCCACTGTTAAGGCTGAATTGCAATTTGCATTCAGAAGTAGAAAGAAATTACTGTAGCTCACATTTCAATGAATGAAATTCATCTAATGAATTAGCATATGTTGCTGTGAGACAATTTCCAGTTTCAGAGGAAGCCAAATTTTGTGCGCAAGGCTTTAAAAATATTTTCTGTTTTTTGCAGAAATACTCTCAAATGTTCCTTCTTAAAACATCTCTTCCCCACACACCACTGGGGAGTCCTGCCTATGGGAAACCACAGCTCCCTGGGAAATTTTATACAGCCTCTTAAGTTTTTTCCAAGCAAAGAGAAGATCAGCAAAACCATTTGGGGGCACATCAACAGGAATGTGTGTATCTGCCCTAAGGAAAGGGGATGGTGTTGGGCCAGGTCAGGAGAAGGGACAGCAGATATGCAGGGTAAGGTGAAGCCCACCATAAGCAGAGGGGCAGACTACCTTGTCCAGGAATGCCACCATGCTTCTCCCCAGGAATCCTGGTGCCCCTGAAAGCAGTGATGCTTTACACATGGATTATCCTGTAATGCTATTTATCACTGGTGTACCTTCAGATTCCTCAGATAAGAGCCAAACAGCACAGAACTTTGGCAACATGGGATCTTGTGAGCTCTTCGATGCTGCAAGGACCCACAGCTGGTCCCCTCCCTCCTACCGTGCTGCAGCTTCATGTTCTGGTCCCTGCAGGATAGTTCTGGGACACGTGGTAGGGTTTCAGTCTCACTTTTAATTGGACACATCAGACCTGAAAATAGAACTTAATAGACCAGAAGGAAATAAGGCAGCTGGGGCCAATGGCTGCATGATCTTGAAACCCAGCCCATACCTGTGCTCCTCCATCAAATTTAGCACCTCTACAAGAAAAATCTCTGCCACTGATCTAAAGGTGCTTTGAGCACAGGCAAGATTTTCTCCCTCTGCATGCAGCTTAGATCTTATGGCTGGTCAGACCTTCTCTGCTGGGCTGCAAGGACAAAGGTAAAACTCGCCTATGCGCTGCAAGAGCCTCTGAAGTATTTTTTATACCATCCTTAAATGACAAATCACCGATAGCAATTGCAACATTTTCAGGGTCGCCTCAAAAAAGGGTGCTGCCATGATCCAGTGTGGCTGCAAAGCTAGACTTAGTCTCACAAAACCAAGCTTTCTTACAAGGTACTTGTGTTTCCTGCTCCTTTTTCAAATACAAATAAAATAGATACCATATATTTACCATTAAATATTCAGCACCTATATTGTTTAAGCCATCAAACCTATTACAAACAAAGTGCTAGCATATTTTAAAGTAATGAACCAAGCACAGTATCTAACAGTGAGGCCATTGCATTGTTCTTGGCAAGTGCAGTAGAAGGATGAAATTACATTTGTGACAAGGGATATCACTTGATTTGAGTATTAGCTCTATTAAACAGAAAATAGCAAATGCATCAGCTCTATAGCACCTCTGAGAGCATGCTGAGGAAAGTGTTTGGTAGGGTCAGTAGGTAAAAACTGAGCAGAATAATTCTCCTCATTGCTGTCTTCATGGGAAGCTCCAGAAGTAGTATGCATTTACAGGGAAATTTAACAGTTTCTGTAAATTTATTCTGTGAGAATTTTCCTTTCTTCCATGGTAGTCGTTTGGATTTTCTTTTCAGGTTCAGATTATGAAAATGATTATTCAGAGGAGAAAACAGCATTGCACAGATGCCACTTTGCAAACAGTAACTTCAGGAGGAGTAAAACATTATCATCAGAGAACGGCAATTTGATTTACAAGTAAGCAGACAGGAAAACGTGATAGCAAGAGAATAAAGATCAGCTCTCACAGCATGAACCTGTAGCACTGCAATGGGCTGACAGTGCAGATACTGCAGAGCCTCCTGCTGCACTCACCACAGCTTGTGCAGTCCCTGCCATTTGCAGAGAATGCAGTGGTCTGTAGAAGGTTAACCAAGGTGGATATGAAGCTAGCCCAAATTTGCCCTTAGCTAAAGCTTCCTTGAGGCTATACAAAGCCTATTCTGCTAAAGGATAGTTCAAAGGTCTGTGTATTTCTCCAACACTTCCTAAATTCATCTTAACCATATTATGAGAAGTTTATGTGTCTTTCTAGAGCCCTCTTCACCTCAGCATGCTTCCACTTCTAAGGCAGAGACCCTTCAAAACCCTTTTTCAATCTGAGCCTCTGCTGGTGACCCTACTCTATAGCTCACACACCGGCCTAAGGGCGTATCATAGCCAGCCTGCAGACAGTTTCAGGAAAGGCATAAGGGAGAGCACTTTCACAGAAAGCATCATCAGCCTGTCAGTGGCCACCTTGGTCCCAGATACACAAGGAGCAGCTTGTGGGACATTAGCAAATTCAAGGCTGCCCAGGACAGAGCATAGGCTGCTGTGGGGTTTATGGCAGGATGAGACTCAGTGCCCTGACAAAGGAAAAGGCAGAGAGCAGGGAGGTTAATTAGTTCCTACTTTTAATTAATTTACCATTGCTAATAGATGTTACAGATATAGTCCTGGATTCTTGCTTATCTGACAGGGTACATTTACTACACATCAAATGGCAGGATATTATTTCCCAACCACTTCTGCCCACGTGTGCACAGATAGTACTCCTGTGAGTTGTATCTAACTGGTAGAAGGCATTTCAGTCTCCAAGCCTCATCTTCTCCTTTCCAGACTGACCACTAATCTGGTCCTAGGCAGGCTCCTCTACACTGGACTGTGGTGTGCTCTCTGTGTGTTCCAGTGTGCTGCTTTGCCTGTGTGTGCATGCACAGCTGGGGTTTCTTGTTATTGCTGGAAATAGTCGTGGTTGAGTGCCATCTTTTCTTCTGTCTCTTTTACAAAGGAGAGAAGGAGCTGTTCACTGCCTGCAATGAGACCTGACCTCTGGCAGAGCTGCTGAGGGTGCAGGAGCTGATCCCAAGTCCTGCCACATCCCTTCCCACACCGGGCTGCCAGCACCAGTGCTGCTCCTGCCACAGTCAGATTGCAGCTCTGCTATTTCCGCCCTGATTGCCACCCTCCCAAAGCACAGTTTAAAGTATAGGAGTGTCTCACTGAACATATTGAGATGCACATGGATTTCAAATTAAACCTTTGGGCAAAAGTCTGCAGGAGCTGGCTTCTGCTCTGTAGCCAGCACAGTCTCAGGAGGCAGGCTCTGAACCTCTCAGCTGTCACACCACCCATATGAATTGTACCACAAAAGAGCAGATTTTTGCCCCATCAAGCTCACCACACTGAGATGTCTGCCACGTTTCTCAGCAGCTGAGGCATTGTGATTGCTTACAGGTAAGCCAGTGGCACTCTGGATCTGTACTTCAGCACTAGCCTCGCATCACTGGAAGAGGTTAGAAATCCAACGTCAAGTGAAGGCTGGTATTTCTGTTTCTTCCCTGCTTCATAAGGGGAAATGAGAGGAGAAAGAAGAGGTGAGAGGATAAGACTTGAGTGCTTCCAGCAATAATTAATGGCAAATATGGGCAGCACACACAGAGGGCTCCACAGCATTCATGCAGAGGAGCATGTTTGAGCCAGAAAGCTGGCCACTGAGGCTGTTGAATCAGCAGGGAATACTGGTGTGATTAACAATGATTTGATTTGGAAATCAATAGGAAGGAGATTGTTTGCTTGCTTTGTCCAATTTAGTCCATGAAATACTGGCTTCAATACAGGGAGAAATTCAGCCGAAGCAGGAAGGGGATTTTGAGGAGGGGTGGAGTGGGGTGTGTTTGTTATTTTATCAGACATCCGTCTGGATTCTAGCTGGTGAAAACTGGAGCATTCAATCAAGTGTTTTTTGTGTGTCTATAATAATCTGAACAAAGGAACAGCTGACAGCTCATGATCATTTAAAGACAGAGCAATTTCTATTTAGCAATCTTGTGACTGCGTTTTCTGTATGTACATGCAAGGTTTCCTAATCGTTCTGTGGGTTTTGTTGCAGCCTGGCTGCAAATGAAGCACTATGAATTTACAGGAAACCCAGCACAAACACTAAGTCTTTGAGAAGAATATTAAGGCGTTCTCCTGGGTCGCAGGGCGAAGAGGCTGCATAGGCACAGCTATTAAAGGCTACCAGGTATAAATTGTTGGGCTTATATTCTAACCCTAGGAGGCGTGATAATTCATCACAGGTCACCTGTATTAGAGAGAAGCATTTCTTAAACTTTAGTCACATTAAATTCTCTTCCACTTTAGCTCCAGGGAGCTGCTTCTGCCAATAACTCCTGGGAGGACTGCAAGAACTCTGGGTGAGATTTCTGCAGCATGGGCTGGGAAGCAAACTGGTCATTGAAAAATGATCTCTCCTCACATTAATGTTTGTTGAAATATGCAAAAAGTGCCATGATGAAATCCCAGACCCCACCTGGGGGTCTCTTTCTGCTTGCTACACAGAAACCACTATGAAAAGTCAACACAAGGAAGAGCAGTGAATGATGCACCAGAGCTGAAAGCTTGTCAACTTAGTATTGCCCTTGGGAAATTTATCCTCCTTAAAAGCAGCAGCTTTGTTAGCTATGATGTCATTATTTCATAACTCACTGTGGGAAACTGAGGTTTTGTGTGCCCCAAGCAATCCAACAGGTTACTCAGATTCCCAGGAAGTGCTTGGTCTCTCCATTTAGTTACTTTGGAGCTGCAAGGCTCTCCCTGGCTTGCATCAAGATGTCCAACACCAAGTCAATTACAAGGAAAGTCGATGAAATATGACAACATGACAGCCCTGCCTTTTGCACAGGTCCTTCCCACGCCCTGCGATGGGCATGGGCTGAGAGGGTTGCAGGATGCAGGCTGTACCAGGCACCTCGGTCTACAGCAGGAGAGCTGGCTGCTAATTCCTTTCCTCCCTCACAGCTTCCAAAACAGTGCCTCTCCTTGGGTACAGTTCGAGGTGTTGGAGGCCGTTTGCTCTTCTGCTGTAGGCTGTGTGAGGTCTGCTGGACAGAGAGCTGAGAACTGGCTTACTCACCAGCACAGAAAAGAGCAGGACCGCCTATATAGCTTATTGGAGACACTGATATCTTGGACACCTCCTGTTGAGACTGCTCACAGACATTCCTGGTTAGAATTTATCCCCTCACCCTTGCTGTCCTTGGGGCCAGCTTCTCCATGTAGTTCTGATCCTTTGAGAGTAAAACTTAAAACTCCTCAGAAAGTCCGTACCTTTCTGATCTAGTCCTTTTCCTGCTAGAAACAAAATGCCCCCTTTTGAAGCAGGATAGCACATCTGCAATGTTGCCACCACAATTTCAGCATGTCCATGTAGGCCTGGACTTCTTTGACAGAAAAGTTCCACCAGCTGAGGATACCTCAGTGCTTTCGAGAAGAGCAACTGCTGCAGCTCTGTTTTCTGTGCCAGAATGCATTCCCCTTTCAAATAGCCCAGGAAAGTTGAAATAGCTACAGACCAAATAAAGTGCCAAAATATCAGCTTATAAATGATGCACTAGAATGCTTAGAACAGATTGACACGTTTTACGTACAAAAGCAATGAATGGATACATTGAGTTACTCTATATTTAGACATTGGGCAATACCAACATAATACAAAGAAAAGTAGGAGAACAATCTTGCAGTGGAAAATCAGCAGTGAGGCTGAGCCCAGACTGCAGCAGTTAGCAAGTTGAAACGATTACAGCAGTTTGGGCTGAGATCACCTGAGACCTTAGAGATTTTTCGCTAACCTTTCTTCTGCAGCTATATTCTTCGCACAGTAGACAATTTGAGTAGTGATTCAATTCACTGCAGCCTCCTCCATGAGTCATTACTGAAGAAACTCCTAAACGAAGGTTAAGCATTTTGAAAAAAATGGCTCTACCTTTTGAGATGGGATGCAAAACCCAGCTGGTCACAACTAGGCAATTAGAGAAAAGGGACTTCAGTTCTCACAGGTGAGATCCATCTGTATCCACTGATGCATTTCTATTTCAGCAATTCAATGCTATCCTTTTTGTCTCTTTGTGCAGCTATTGAGTGAGGCTCTTTATCTCTCTGTTCTGTATTTGTAATATTTATTCACATAAAAAAGACCTAGAGACCTGGACAACAGACAGAGCTTTTTCAGATAAAAAAATACCCCTACCAGTAAAACTGTTCTCTAATTTGAGTAGTTCTGTGCTTCTGGCAGCAGAGCAGAGCATTTTCTTGTGTGTGGAGAAGGAGCATTTTGGTGCTTCTCTGCATTGTGGAAAGGGCTCTACACACCGGAGGGCAGTGCTGGGTGGGTTTTTTCTATCTGTGTAATATACTCACCCAACAAAGCACCTGAAGAGCTGCCTCTTTCACTTTTATTTCATCAGTGTGGATGGAGAGTGGCAGACTGCAGACACATATTACCAGTTCTCACAGCACCCCATATCTCCATTGTGACATGGTCTTTCAGCCTCTGTGCCCAGTCTGAGCCTGCTGAAAGCTTTCTTTTGCCACAGTACTGCCCCAGAGTTCTGCACTTGCAAGGATGCTTTGCACTGGGACTGGGTTCAGACTACAGTCCTGGGGACAAGTGGCTCTCCAGTTCAGCAACTCTTTGCCCAGCAACTCTTTGGGTTTCTAAAAAGGCCCAGTTGTACTTAATTGTAACAGCATTCAAAACTAATACCACCACTGCCTGTATGCAATAGCTGAGCCATATCCAAACTTTGTGTGTGTGAGAGATAAACACTACACAGGCTTGTGGCTTGCCTATTAAGGTGTTTGCCCTGTTGTTCTTACCAGTATCAGCACTGCTGACAAAAAGCAAGCAATGCATTTTAATAAATCAGGAGTGCTGTGTTTGGTTTCCCAACTGCCTCTGCAGGCAGCTCAAAGAAAGGGACCTAACGCTGCTGCAAACCGGACTTCTTTGGGGAAGGAGGAAGGAGAATAAGCGAATGTTCCTGGGGTTCAGATGAAGAATCTTCTGTGTGAAGAGGCAAACCCTGCAGCAAAGACAACTGCAGAGCTGTTTTGATTCAACAAGCCTGGGAATGCTGAATTTCTTCTCCTGCAGAATCCAGGAAACAGATGAGACAAATTCCCAGTGCCAGTCAGTTGAAGTAATGGTTTTGAGAACACACCATTATTAACTTTACCCCTTGTTCCAATACCACCTGTAATTGCTTGCTAGAACTAATATTCTTAAAGCAAACTCAGAATCCTAGAAAGGTTGGCATTGGAAGAGACCTTAAAGATCCAGTTCCAAGCCCCCTGCCATGGACAGGGAGACTTTCCACCAGACCAGGCTGCTCAAAGCCCTGTCCAACCTGGCCTTGAACTCTGCCAGGGATGGGGTCAGCCACAGCTTCTCTGGGTTACACATGCCAGTGTTTCACCATCCCCTCATAGCAAAGAATTTCTTCCTTATAGCTAACCTAAATCTACCTTCTTTCAATTTAAAGCTATTCCCCTTGTCCGGTCCCTACAGGCTCTTGTCCAAAGCCCCTTTCCAGGTTTTAGCCCCTTCAGGCCCTGGAAGCTGCTCTAAGGTCTCCCCTTCAGGAGCCTTCTCCTCTCCATGCTGACCCAGCCCAGCTCTCTCAGCCTGGCTCCAGAGCAGAGCTGCTCCACACCTCACAGCATCTCTGTGGCCTCTTCTGGACTCACTCCAACAGCTCCATGTCCTTCTTGTGCTGTTGCTCCAGAGCTGGATCACAACTGCAGTGGGGGTCTCCCCAGAGAGCAGCAGAGGGGAAGAATCCCCCTCCCTTGACAGCCCAGCACTTGGGGTGGTTCTGGGCTGCAAGCACACTCTGCCAGGTCATAGTGAGCAACATCGAGCAACACCCCCAAGTCCTTCTCCTCAGGGCTGCTCTTAATCCATTCTCCTCCCAGCCTATATCTGTGCCTGGGATTGCCCTGACCAAGGTGCAGGACCTTGCGCTTGGCCTTGCTGCACTTCATGAGGCTGGCACTGGCCCACCTCTCAAGCATGCCAAGGTCCTTCTGTATCCATCCCTTCCCTCCAGAGTGTTGGCAGCACCACACAGCCTGGTGCTATCAACAGACTTGCTGAGAGTGCCCAGTCCCACCATCCGTGTCACTGACAAAGACAGTGAACAACGCCAGCGCCAATAGCAACTCTGAGGAACACTGCACCTCCTCTTCCACTCTTTGTACCTGTAGAATTAACTGGCAGAGGTTCATTCTCTAGTTCCCTCCCCTTAAAACGCTTGACAGACAGCACTCTATATCACTAGATGCCCACACCCTGATTGCATCCTTTCCCCTTCCCTTCCCTTATAAAACTAAAAGCGGGCTTCCCTTGCTCCGCGCTCTGCCGCTCTTCGCCGTTACATTCCTGCCCTCTAATGGGAAAAAAAGAGCCTCGCAACTTCTCTTGCAGAGGAGAGGGAAGAAACGCCCCGAGGTACGGAACACAGTTAATTCCGGGCTGCGCAGCCCCGGCTGTGCCCCATTCCCCCCCCGTGTAGGCGAGGGGAAGGCTCCAGCGCCTCCGCTGCGGCAGAGCCAGATGGCAGGAGGCAGAGCTTGGAAAGCTCCTATACATATTTGTTCTGCTCAAGCAAATATGCACTTTTTCAGTTTCTCAGCCAATTTTGAGGAGTTTGCATCAGAGGCTTTATCACCAGATTTCGTGGACCTCAGAAGGGGGTTATATGAGATGGTTTTGTTTCAGCAGACATTCAGAGCACTTTTTGAAATGTATTTAATTTGTTTTCCTGAGGACGCGAGCTGCAGGATTAAGGGGAAAGAGAAAAATCCCTAAAGGAAAGTAAACCCAAGTGGTAGAAATTAGGAGGCTAGAACTTGCCACATGTCTAGCCAGGATGGAGTAATGAAGGTTTAAACACTAACAAAGTTAATTTACATAGACTCATTTCAAAGCTACTGACACATCAGATTAACTGGAGAGCTCCTGTGAAATGATGGAGAGCAGCAGGTCTTAAAAACCTCAACATGTTAAATTAGAGAAGAACTAGATATGTTGGAAACAGCACACTGTATCTGAATGCAGGAAGCCAGATGGGAGACAGACAGATCTTCTGAAGGCTCCTGTAAACATTTGTACCTTTGTTTCAATGGAAGTTGTCCCACAAGATCTTATCCTGGCAGCTCCACCAAGCCATTGGTGCCACAGGTCAGAGCAATGCTAGCAGCCACAAGCTGCTCTGGCAGCAGCAGCCCAACCAGTGAGTGCTGAGGAGCTGCAGGGATTCAGTGTTTCCTTTGCACAGTTTTTGAAAGCAGCTTTCACAAGTTGTAGCTCCTGTATTTACTTGGTTAATCCCTTCCAGTCGCAAGCTGTTGTTCAAGTTTGTTTTCATGTTTTCAATAGTGGGAAACTGCAGAACAAAACAGTGTTGGTTCTTTTCCAAACTGCATTTTTCATTCCATTACAGTTTTGAAGCTAAAAGCACTGAACTGCGGAAAAAAGTCAGATGTACCCACATCTTCTCATCCCAAACAGTGACTGAGAAAAATTCCCATTAAAATGAAATCTAAGCAAAGGTGATTGTCAGCTGCAACTTAATTTATACTAAAGCAAATCATCCCAGCATCATTCCCTGTCTTTTGCCCTCTAACTGTGTTCTTTCTCCAGCCAAAGAAAGGAAACAATTTGACTTAAACACCAAGAAACCATCCAGGAAAACACCACAGTGTGCTGGAGCTGCTAACACAACTTTCTGACTGCCTGTATGCAAACTGAGGATAACCTTCTCGTTATAAGTCAGAAAGATTTAGCTCATGGTGTGACTGCCTGAGTACAATGTCCTGAAGTAGATGGTGTTAATGCTATTTTGATCCATGGTTTGTCATGGATTCTGACGTATCCCCAGCAGACAGGTGGGAATGCAGTGAAGCTCTCTGTGCCTGTGTGCTGCACATGGCATTTCCCAAAAGAGGCAGAAGAGCTTTAGTCCTTGGGGCTCTCCAGGTTATTTTCTGCATCACACCTACCAGAAAAGAGGATATACATGATCGGATGATGTCTTTGCAGCCCTCTACCTGATGCTTCGCTGATACTCAGTGAAGGATAGGCACACCTCAGCTCTCCTTCCTGCGTGTTCACCTCCATGCCAAAGGCAAACCCTTTGATATGAAGTTGCACTGTGATAGGGAAATTTCAAAACATGAAACTGCTGAAGCTCAGATCCAGTCCTGAGCCCAAGCCCTACATCTCCTTGGTGTTTACAAATGCCTCCCAGCACATTTCATGGTCTAGACTAGAGGATTCCTTCAGATTCTATCCAGCCTTATTTTCTCTGATTCTTGCGATTTCTTATCAAACCAGAAACTTCCCATGCCAATGCAGGTATAATTCCATCCCCTTTGGCAATTTTTGCAGTCTTCATTAGAGATTCACAGCCCTGAATTGTAGTTGGTTTAAAGCAATCAATCAATGGATGGCAAGGTTTCATCATTTAATCTCTTTTGCAGTAATGCAACTCCCCTTCTGGAGCCCTGTCTATCTAAAAGGCAGTTATTCGTCTGTGTCCTGGTCCCCTCTCACCTGATGACAGCAACAGACATGGTGTACGGATTAGACACTGGATGTCCCTTGTGCTGGAAGGAGGGTGGACACAATGTCAGTTATCCAAAATACAGAGTGGGAGGGCTAGAAGGTGTTGAATGTTTCACATCCCTTGCATGTTTTCTCTTAGAGGTATTCTAGAGAAATACAGATTAGAATAAAGAAATAGAATCTTCTTTGACTACGCTGGTAAGACCTCCTCAGGTAGCTCATTATAACCTATTGTGATGCATTTCCAAAAATTAACATTTCACCATATGGCTCAGGAATAATCCTGTTGGTACTGACAAAAGGTACCAATGCTCAGTTATACAAATGTGTGCTAGCTGAGGAACATGCCTGTCCACACCTAAGGCATCTTTCAGTGCAAACCAGTAGCTTCAAACCTGCCCAGGCAAAAAACAGCTAAAGAGTGATGGGGCAGACATATACCTACAGTGGCTTGAGGCCAAAACCCATCACTAGGAACAAACTTCCCTGCTGCAGCCCTGAGAGCTTCCTAGCAAAAGAGTCCTTGCTGTAATTACATGAATCCCTTCAATGCATTTGTGTCAAAACCATTGATAAAGAAACAGTATTAATTAGACCTAATCCACACTTCGGGGGCACCAGAACATATCATCATGGCTCAAGGGGTTTTAGAGCAGCAGGGTATACGTCTCAGCAAGGCTTGCTTAATTTTATCCTGATGATTCTGAAGGTGGAAATGCACAGAGAAAAAGAAGAGGGGGAAAAATAAAAGGAAAAATAGCAGCTTTGCAAATGTAACTATACTAAGGTGCTGCCAGCACAACTGAGTTGTCTGTGAGTTGTGTACTGTGAGTGTACCTGGAGAAACTGAGTACTCCCTGAAAGTTTGCGTCTTTGAGGAGAAATGTTGAAGTTTCATGGAGGCACCAAATAACCAAACTGCAAGCACATCTGTTTGCTTCTCTTGGAGCAGACAACCCAGCAAGTGCATGGGCAAAGGGCTTAATAAATCACCTGGGGTGTCCAATGAAAGGCAAATTCTGGGATCCCTGGCAATGCTCCATCCCCAGCAGCCTGGTCCCAACACCCCTGTCCTTCCAGCACACCACTACGAAACTAGCCATCTGCTAGAGAGAGCAGGAGGGCAGGCACAGACAGGAGGAACAGCGAGCTGGAAAGTGCCCCAGGTCGTGGGCTCTGAAGAGTTCAAGAAATCAGAGGGATCTTAAAAAAAACCCAGAACACCACCACCAAAAAAAAAACCCAGAACCACAAAAAACAGAGCCAAGCTCCAGGTCCCACAACAAAAAAGTTGTGCCCAAATTAAAGAGATTTTGATAACCCCCCTCTTTAAAACTGGAATATTTCCATTTTAAATTGTACAAAGACAAAAAATCTTCATAAACTTCTGCTGCTGTTTCAGAGTTTCGGTTGAATGCAGTGCATGAAGGTTGCCATAGCCACAAGCAGATTTTTAAATAACTGGTTTTCATCAGAGCAGCTGCAACGCTGCGCAGAGGCGAGGGTGAAGTTGGGAGGCTGGAGGGAGTCAGACCAATTCTGAGCTCCTGATCAAGTGACTGAGATTTTCACCAACAGAGCTTACAAACTTTCAGTACACTTTCTGGTTTTTAAAGACAATATTGCCCTTGTTATCTGGCAGTGCCCCAGCTGGTGCTGTCAGCACTGCATGAGAGCTCAGGCAAGAGCAAAGCTTTGTTTTCCTGCTGGGAAAAGTAAAAATTTCCACTGGTAAGCCCCTACCATGGTGCAAGTGCCCAGGCACCAAAGGATGTGCCGCAGCCTCGGGTCTGTTCTGAAGGGCACTGTGAACCTAAAAATGCCACAGGAACCAAGGATTTCTGTGTTCAGGAAAAACTCTTCCTTACAGGAGCCTGCAGAGGAAAACACAGAAAAGAAGAAATAAATATAACAAGTGCACCTGTAAAATGTTAACAGGAGGCTTTTGAAGTGGATCCGATTTAGGTGGCTCTGCCTCTGATGGTGTGCAGTGAGCAAACAGAAGGCATTTTCCTCTCCTCTAAGATCTCTCCCTGGCAGGAACAGGCAGAGCAACTTTCTGAGCAGTCGTGCAAGCAGATAGTTGACATTTCTGCACTACGGGCAAATGTTCAGAGGAGGTCTAGGCCACAGACAACACTTACAGCATCCTTTATACTCAAGTTTTTCAACCAGTGATATTAACTATGGCAAAATTCGTAGAAAACTTCAAATAGATTTATTTTGTGTCCTCAGCCAAGTACATCCTTGTGTCCCAGTCCATAAAATGAGAATAAATACAGGATAAAATTTCTCACAGGAGTACCACGGGATTTAACTCCAGCACAATAGTAATTGAATTGCTATCTACAGAAACTGGAAATGCTTGGCTGAGCACGGGTGTTTTTCTTGACAACAAATTAATGATTATTATTTAATACACTATTACGGATCTGAAAGAATCATCCCAGTGATGATTATTTTTGTACAAATTGGTTCATTTATCTATGATCTGCTCCTAAGAGGTAGCTTCACAGCACAGTGGAAGTGCTGCCTGCTGCTCCAGCAGCTATGCATGAAGGCTGGTGGTGCTCTGCCATCAGCCATACAGCAGCAGAGTTTACAGGCAAGCTACAGATATTAACACATACAGACAAATCCTCTGGGATTTGTGTTTCTATTGCAAATCCGATTTTAGAATTTCCTTCACATCTTGAAATAGAATAGCTTCCTTTCCCAGTAATCTGTGTTCCAAAATCAATGTTTCTTTCAATAGGTAGTAGACCACAGAATTTTTGTGGGGTAAAAGAGAGGAAAATAGATGGATAGAAAGTCAGAGAAAGGTTTTTTTTTTTTAAATTAGAAAAAGCTAAAGAATCCTATCTTGGCAGATTCTTCCAACAAATGGCATTTTTTGACTAATTCAAAGTATTCAAGGAAGCGTTCAAGGCCAAGCCAAAGGAGATTTTGAGCAATATGACCTAGTATAAGGTGTCCCTGGCCGTGGAAGGGGGTATGGAACTGAGTGATCTTTAGAGTCCCTTCCAACCCAAACCATTCTATGATTCTATGATCCATAAGTGCTGGGGCAGTGCAAGGCATATATTTAGCACAAAAACCAAAAAGTGGAAAAGTCCCTCATTATAGAAGCTAATGAGAGCCAGAAATACCTCAGTGCCTCAGTTAGATAATGGCAGAGCCTGTTTCAGCTGGGTTTGCCCAACACTCCTCTCCAGATTGGTAGTGAGCAGTTAGAAAATGGAAGATAAGGATGACCACCAGAGAGACAACCCTGCAAATACCTTTCACAATAACTCTAACCTAATGTCAATTTTTAAAGTGTGTCTTTGCCAATGCCAAAATAGGCTAGTATTGAGGAGTTAGAGGGATGGCAGTGAACAGTGGTTCCTGTACTTGAGTGCATGTGTCCTGCCAAAGGGACAGACCTTCCAGGATATCTTTAGGTCTTAACTTTTCTGATGTAGAGGCTTTTTAAAGGAAGGAGATAGAAGATAAAAAAGGACAACCTGCTGTATGGTTGGGCTGCCACAAAAACAGAATATGAGTCATTGAAAACTGGTGACCTTAGTCAGCATATTGCAGCTCTGTAGATTTTAAGCCCTGCTGCTTCTTTTCCAAGGCAGATGAGAGGCTTGTCAAAGCTGTAGTTTCCATATATACACATGCACACTCACACTGATATTAAAGTGCTCTTTCTCTCATCTGTGCAGACATCAGGATTACTGAACCTGACATAAGGTCATAATTTTCCTGGGAGTTAATAGGGATGCTAGCCAAAAAGAAGAGCCACATTCAGCAACAGCTACCTTGTCTTGGGGTACCAAAGAGCACCAAGTCCAGGCCATCTCTGGAGGAATGTGCAATAAGCAGCTACTCATTTGAAAAGACTTAAGATCACCTACTGAGAATAAATGCCTCTCTGCAGCCTGCACTAATGCCTCTCATCATCATTCACTGGACAAGGCGCACACAATGTAAGAAGAAATGCAGAGGCTTAGGGAGAAAACGATGAATGGAAGACAGCAAAAGGGAGCAGGCTTAATGCCACGGGTCGCTTTCTTTTCTCACTTTACCTGCAATGCCAACCACAGGAGTACCTACAGGGTTACTGCTGCTGCAGCAGCTCCTTTCCCTCTGTCTGCCTCTGTCCACTCCCCTAGGTGTTGCTCCACTATTTTTTTCCACTCTGCTTTTGAAGTAGTGCACAGGCACCTCCAGCACTTGGGAGTTTTGATTTTTTTTCCACCAGATTCAAGCACTGCCCTGTAGCAGGGAGAAAAAGAGTCCTGGGGAATGAGTTAGAGAAAAGAAAGAGTGACACAACCCCACCATAAGCAGAGGAGGAAAAAAAGAACCACAAGAGAGATGCTCTAAGTGAGGTGGGGAGGGATTGAGGACCAAGAACTGGGTACAGAATGTCAGCCAAAGGAGTGGGAGGCAGAAAACCACGCAAACAGCAGCAGAGGGTGACACTTGGGCATTCTCATACCAGAAGAAGGGTGTAGGTATCTGTCCTCATTTGTTTGTGGTTAATAGCAAGAAGAAAGCCACCAAGTGAAGAGCAACAGGTATGCAAGAGAATTCAGGGTTGCTTCTTTATGTTAAGTGTTTGGACTCTCAGTCAAAATGTAGGTAGCCTTGCTGCTTTGCC
The DNA here is from genome assembly GCA_032466535.1 of Forpus xanthops. Classification (NCBI taxonomy): domain Eukaryota; kingdom Metazoa; phylum Chordata; class Aves; order Psittaciformes; family Psittacidae; genus Forpus; species Forpus xanthops. The sequence continues at coordinate 45,744 of JASSUY010014549.1, read as the reverse complement.
AGAGCTATGCCAGGGGATTCAGCCCATTGATTTATACAGAATAAAATAAACAAAGTAAGATTACAGAATAATAAGCACCAGAAGGTGGCATAGATCAGCTTAAAAAAGATGAAGGTATTCAGCAAATGTTTTACTTGCCCCAAAGTCAAGTTACAAATCCAGAGCGGCACTAATGAATACCTTTGGATTCACCGGAACAATTCTGCCAGGAGGAAATGAAGTACAATTAAAAAATCAGAATCTCAGTCTGAAATGAAGCATTTAGAGGCCCAGATTGAGGAGCTCAGTTTTGTAAGTCAGGGAACAAGAAAAGATGAGAAAATCCTCCAGAAGTCATCAGAATTGTGATGCTTTCACTTCTGGTGCTTATGCACAAAGCTGGTGAATTCAGTAAGGTCTTGTATCAATTAATACACATAACACATTCAACATCTGACAGAGCATCAGGAAATGAGTCACTGAATCACTTTGGCACCATGACACTGCATTACTTCAGTGTGCCAAGAGGCACGTAGGCTCATGCAGGCTGGCTGGAGTGTGAGCTGCAGGCTGGGGCATCCTGAGGACTGCCCTGGCTATAGTGAAGTAGAATAAACCAGTGTACTGAGGGAGAGCACAATTAAACAGACAGAAGGTACGTTGGTCTGAAACTGTGTATTAAGAATACTGTTCTGCTGAAAGACAGAGCACTGTCAGTCTGCAACTTGAGAACTTACCTAATTTGAAGATCCCAAGAATGTCCAAAAAGATGCCCTGTCACCCAGGGCAAGCAAGGTTTGAAAGTAACTGCAGGAGCCTATAGCAAAGAAAGATCACACCGAATGATTGGTCACTGCAGGGCTGAAAGGCATACTTGCTTCTGCTTTCAAAATAGCTCTGTACCTAATCATTTTAATCTGTTCTCCTCTACCCAGCAGGAATTGTGGAGCACAAGAAACACCTAGGCAGCTTTGAGACAAAAAAACAAACTCTGGGAACAGCTCTTTCCTTCACCATTTTTTCATGTGAACAGCTACAATCAGAACATACACTTTTCCAGGACAAAAATACCAATTACTTTTCCATTACATGTGGGCTGTGCAACTGTTTTCCTGCATGCAAGCCCAACACTGATGAAGAGCTGGAGCTCAAAAGCCAGGCATAAGTTTCATGACTTTCACTTAGGCACAGGCAGTCTGCGGCACTTAGGGAGGATCAGTGCGATTCACATACAGCCGTCAACTATGTGGTAGTGATATCCTATTTGCAGTGCAAAGGTGTGGTGCTCTGGTGTGTGAATTTGTAGGGAGTGAGGAACCACACTGTGGGGGCTCACCACGAGAACTCCCTCACCCTTCCTGCGACTATTCTCACAGGCACAAGCCAGTATCAGAGTAACAACAGCCCTGGATCTGTTCTCTCACTTAGACAGTGGTGACTTGTTCACCCCTTCATCTTTTAACTACTTAAGCTTAATTCCAGATAATATCAGTTGTGGTATTGTTAGCTTACAACTTACTGCTCACTCTGAGAAAAAAAGAAAGCATTACTTACACCATGTTTTGAGGGCTGCCCTCACAGAGATGGGACTGCAAAGACTCCGGCACCAAAGACCATCTTGATTTCATCAGTGACCTTGTGTGGTTGCCACTATAAACACATCCTCTTCTCTGCTGCATCACTGCATGAAGGCTGGACTTCATAGCAAAGGAAGAGGATGCAGTTTTGCACCTTCAGCCATCTACTATCCACCACGCTGCCTGCATTAGGCATTCTGTAGAACTGTTCTGTTCCTCTTTTGCAGATTTTTTCTAACTCTGACCTCAAATTTCATTTCCTCTTTCTGACTGGGGTGAGAGAGGAAATGAAGAAATGAAACTTCATCAGTTTGCTTTGTGCATTCCTCCTTCATCTTTAGTGGATATTCTCACAGCAAGAGCTGGTGAATTCTTCCAAGAACTGTAATATCTAGTCTAGTGAGTACAATACACTTCAGACAGCCACAAAGAACATCTTCAACACCTGGAATAAAAACTTGTACCAAAAGCACTTCAGTATGACGGCACATCTGTATCCACAGGCAACAGTGATTGTATCTGATTTTTTTTAGTGTAAATACATATTCAGAATAAAAGGCACATGACAGTTTTAAGCTGCTTAGCTGAGCACGCTGCTCCTGCACCTGTGGGATTTTAATATCTCTATGCTTTTGAGAGCGTTGCTCCACAGGGATGAGATCAATGTATGATCCACTTTACCGAGTTGGAAAAAACGTAATTTAGGAAGGTGTTATCGCAGGAAAGAGGTGTAAAGCTCATTAGCAGTGATAACTCTTTACACGCTTAAAGACTACAAATATTATTTTCCTGATGCCTGAATGAAAAATTTTAACATAGATCCTCCAAGAAATAACACATCAGCCTGTGACTTAAATAAATCCCCCTATAAGGGGATGCTTGTGCTGTTGAGCCTTCAAACAGTACTCACATCGCCACCACTGATTACACTAGAAACTCCCTAATCCAAACACTCTGAGAGCATATTACCATGCTCAGGAAAGCAAATGTGTGTTTATGTAAGGGCGCAGGCAGCTGGCGCAAATGCATATTCTTTATAGTTGCAACTGAGGTTTTTTTCTTGCTGACAGTGGGTATTTGACAAAGCAAAAGAAATTATAACTGCACAGCAGTGGTACCAGACAGAGAAGGTTATGGCACATTATCAACCCCTAGACTTGGTGCTCAGATGGGGGAGATCCAGGGTTGTACTGGTCTAGTGCAACTCACCACAGCTGCTCTTAGGAGCACTGCGTCACTTTGCATTATCTGGGGACTGTCATTCAGTCAGCGATATCTCAAGATTTATATGTAACCTTGATAAAAGTGAAAGAACAGAGTGAATTAAACAGTGAATAGCAACACAGAGCCTGTCAGTTAAGGACAGGTTCAATCACCATACAGCCATTTAACACAAGAGAGCCTGGCATTCACAATGAAACTTCCCTGTTAAAATTATTTACATCAGTTATTCTTCCTCTCCTACTTGCTGCTGTCACAATCCAGAAGAGTCAGTGAATGATCAGGTGCTTCTTTGATCTCTTGTGTATATGAAGACAGAAATATCCAAGCTGAAGAACTGAGCCCCATGGGTCTGACAGCAGATTCAATTACAACCCATGGAATTCAGTTCTCAAAGCTGAGAATAAACGACATTCATTTTAAGGCTGTCCTGATGCACAGTAGTATCTCATACTCCTGCTTGCTCTCTCCAGTAACTGGCTGCCTTCCAGATGCTGCAAAACAGAAGAGTGAAACCTTCACTGCCGACAAAGCAACTCCACCCAGACTAGGTCAGAGGCAGAATAATGGCCCGAAGACATACATATTGAGAAATGGGCTGGTTTATATTTCCCTCTGGCACTAGAAGTGGCCACACACATAGACAGAATGTGCCCTAACACATAGCAGAATACTTAGTAACAAAAAAATAGAATTTATAGCCAAGGAGTAAAACCGTACCACATTTTGCACTTTTCTGGAAGCCTTTGGGAATTCCAAAGTAGGCTAGAAATATTATTCCCTTTTTTTTAATACGATGACACAGACAGAGTTAAAACCTTCCAGAGTCATGTAGCAAGCTTCTTTAACAAAATAATCCATCCAGAAGCTCTGGAGAAGGAAATCTCTTACTGGTGCAGCCTTCCAGAGTTGTCAGAATCTGGGTGGCAAAAAGGCCAGCAGAAGCCTTCAATGTTACGACTGCATGGCTGTGCCCTGACACAACATTGTCTGATGTGACAACCTCATCCTTGAGTGACAATGTGACCCAAAGGCAGAAGGTTTGGCCTACAGATAAATACTGCTCAAATGCACTGAAGGTCAAAGCTGACACTCAGACAGGAAACACCACATCACTTCTAACACAGCCTGAGAGAAGTCACAGATTTCATTAAGCTTTAGAGCCCAAACTTGGAATTTTTGAAGAAAAATGGACTGTTTAGGATGTTGGATGATGTATTCTTCTGTAAATGTTACATCTGCATAGCACCATGTGTTGTTTCAGCTATAAAAATTCAGATTTATTTGGGACATTTTGAACATATTTCTTGGTGTTCCAGTGAGAGGAGGGATCACAAAAAAAATCCCTTTGGGTTCAGTGAAACTAAAGATTCGGTCGGTAATAAAATACTGGAGGTCAAGGGAGGATTTCCGATTCAATATTTTAGCCGTAAAAATAAATTTAAGTCAATTTACTCACAGAATGGTTCAAAGAGAAGGATTTCTTTTTTTTTTTTTTTTTTTCTTTTTAGGATATCATTTCTAAATTATAGATAAGTATGAATTTTTTTGAAATAACTGTTGAATGGAAATGAAAAGACATCAATGTGTTTCTGGGCTTTCCCTGAGAAAGTAACTTGATTCAAAAATATTTCCCATTTTTTTGACTGGAAAAAGCCCAACTTATTCCAACCAAAAATTTGCCCAGCCCTGGCAGCAGTTCAAAGCTCCCCAGTAAAGCTCACTCACCAAGCTGAACACAGGGGGACCAGTGACTGTGTAGTCAGCACTGTGTGGATATTAAAACCCTATTCTCTGTACAGCCTGTCCTATGGCAATTACTATCAGAGATTCTAAATCATTAATTTACCGAGGAACCCACTCTGAAATTTATCCCTAAAATCTTCATCTCAAATGATAAAATTGCAGTGAATAATTCTTGATAACATCCAGTGTCACTTTTTAGCTAAATTAGCAGCACAGCAGAGGTTGAGCACAGAGTGCACTGCTTGGCAGGGCATCCAACAGCTCCGCTGCTGCAATATCCAACTGCGTGACCATGTCTTTATGGCTCTAATTGTTTTCTTAGGCGGCCAAACCAGCCAACCAAACAGCAGAAATTAAAAATATGCTTCTTTAACTGCTTCTTTTGCTGGAAGGGAGATCTCTGAACAAACATTTTTGCAATATAACTGTCTTGTGGTAGCCACAGTCCCACCAATCACATGGAGACTCCCATTACAGGAAAGAAAAACAAAATTAATAAATAATACACAACTTTATCTGAGATTTTGAAATAAGTTACCACAGCAATAAATTTTGCTTGTCTGATTTTTCTGATTGGTCACTGGAGCACTCCTTGTGAATAAGATGGTCCTTGACATTAAGCAAGACATTCACCAGCAGCATCTGTAGCGATTACTCTTCTGATCTTGAGCAGGACAGAAAATCAAACTGTCATCAATGAATACATGGTATGGTAAAACAGAGAAAGGCTCAGGAAGATTAAAGGAAGTTCCCAGCCCATGGGACAGTGCCCCTGCTATGTTCAGCACATGGCTTTCTGTAGAGCACCTGCAAGGAGTTGACACTACCTGGGCACCAGCATGGGCAGTGCACTCAGCTGGGGACACATAACTTTGGCACTCATTTGCATTGTGCAATCAGGCATCCTAATGACAAGGAAAAATGCCTCTCCACAAAACACAGTAAATGGACCTGTGATAGTGTCTAAGCAAGCTAACTCAAGAGCTGTTGGTGGCCTTACCAGGGCAGTCCCCTCCCTGGCCAGGAGGGCAGCTGAACGCTGGGGTGAAGCATGGGGTACTCCTCAGTCCTGTGCTCAAGAGAAGCTAAATCAATCTCTCCCACTTCCCAGGTGAGTGCCTGCAGGGTTGCTACCTTCCAGGGAGAGCAGACATCCACAGAACAGGGATGCAGATGAGATCTCTGACTTGGGAACCTGCAGCACCCTCTGCGACTGACAGCTCTGCTCCTTTCCAAAGCTCTGGGATGGACCTGTCCCAAAGGCTCCCTTAGGGAGGACACCCCAGCTGAGCTCTCTATCAGTGGGTATGCTAGCAAAATACATAAAAGGCAGGTAGGGACTGGTGCATGCTCATAATTCCACAGTAATTTTCCACATAAATTTGCTTTAGAGGTGTTTTTAACCATGTAGGAGAAAAGGTCAAACTCTCTCAAATTGCCTGTTGAGTTTAATACTGTCACAGTACATTAGCTCTCACAGATGTTAAAAAGCACAATGCCAGTTTCAGCCACCCTCAGCTTTGACCGCTTATCAACTTCGAGTATGCCATCCTCTGTCCTTTCAGTGCCATTCCTGCAGTGCCCCCCCTCCCTGTGATAGCTCATTTGCTCAAGGATTAAATTCATGCATTTGCAAAGAAGACAGCCCATAAAATTGTGTTGCTCTCCCTTGGCAAGAGCAGTGAGGACGTGAGTGTTCAACAGGCCATAAATCTACTTTCTGAAAAAACATTATTTTTTCCTATTCCAGCAAGGTCCCTTAGTACCTCATAGCTTGGAGATCTCATTACAGGAGAATTAACTATTCCTGCAGAACAGATACTTAATAGGTGATCATCATATGAAGTTTTACTGCTTTACTGAAAGGCAAACCTTTTTAGAGTGATTAAGTAATGTTAAGTGCCTGAAAAACACTCTTCCATAATTTTCCTTTTCGAGTAAATATGTTTTAACAGGAAAAGAACATAAAGATCCTAAAGCCATTAAGTTAATGGAATGTATAAATTCTCCACTTTTTCCTTATCATCCCTTACTTCCATTCTTGATGTTGGCATTACTACCTTTCCTTTTGATACAGCATCTACATTTCTCTGAACATACAACTGAAGAGTGATATTTTAATGCTTCTTAACCAGTCAATGACCTTCTGCAGCTTCGCATGAAATCCAGATACTATTCAAACGAGCTCATCGTGGGTGGTAATTAATTAGCACCAATGGGCAACTTGAAATAAAATACGAGTATGGTCACATTTCATTATAAGCATAATGTAACTTCTTCACCCTTATTTAGTTAAATATATTTTCCCCACAGCTAATGGAAAAAATACATATCTCAAAGCTACCCTGACATCTGGTTAGTTGAAACAAGAGGGCAAAATGGAGGATGAAGTCACTCTAGAGATCTTGAGATTAACAAAAGGAAAGCCCACAGCCATAAAGGACCATGGTGACACCAGAGACAGCCATACACTCGAAGCCAGCCAAAGCTTTCAGGTTAAAACTGTTCTGCTGTGTCGCAGGGCGTGAGAGCAAAGGGTTTCAGAAGCGGGGCCGTGGGCTGCATGCTCTGCAGAGCTCGAGGTGTTTTGCTTGCTGGGCAGATGTCTTCCACCCACCCGCTGTGACAGCACTGCCAGGTGCTGCAGCACACCAGCCTTGCACCTGCTGCTAGGGTCAGTGAGAAACTGCTGCTCGGCACAGCAAACCCAGACCTCAACATTTAAAACCCAAACCATCAGCCTTTGAAACCTTTCCTGACCTTTCGGGGCTTCTCCATGTGAAAAGTCCACGTTTCTCTGACTTTCCCTTCTTTCCCACATCTTGAGCTTTCCTTCATCCCTCGGCCAGACTGGCTGCTTGCCTTGGCCCATCTGTCCCTGCTTAGCCTAAGGCAAGCAGCCTCCTTTGCACACCACAGTAATTCAAATTCATTCCCCAGCTCACTGTCCTGTAGGAGCTGCATGTACTGGGCCTTGAGGAGCTTGCCTTGTCCCTGCTCAGGGTTACACCACACCAAAACCAGCCTTTCTACGTTGACTGAGTCTGCTTCCATCACTCCTACCAACTGCAAAGCAGCTCTGTTTGCAAGCTAAGGATCAACAAGAAAGTCTTGACTCTACTGGTTATGTACAAGGCAAATGCTGCCCATATCAAAACACACCTTAAATATTATTAATACCTTTGAGTAAAGAAAATATGCGTGTTTACAGGCAAAGAGTGTTCACATGCAGAGACATGATTAATCCTTCCTTGTGCTGTAAAGATCACGCTCACCAATGAAAAAGCCAAGACCAAAGTTTCGGTGCAGACTTAAAGAAAAAGCACACCTTAGCTTTGCTCTTGAGCTAAACTCTGCCACTATCACACAGTTCACATCAGACATTGGTGCTAAGATCCAAGATTACAACCAGGTTCTCACCACGTCACTGCCAGGTGAGGAACTGCCTGTAGGTATTCCTTCTCCTGAACTCTTCAAGACGACGAATGCATCGTGCCCATAACGCCTTTAGCCCAGCAACTACACAGACGCCTTTGCTGTGTCCCCACCAAAAAGAAGAAAAAAAACCCAGTTAATCAGTATTTGGAAATAAAAAATGTACATCTCCTGATGAATTGGTAGCAGCCCAAGCACATATTTTGGGCTTGGCAGAAGCAAGTGTATTTGTTCCCAATATGCTTTCTGAAACTCTCAGATATTTTCTGGATACATTTTTAATATCAAGTGGTTGTTATATTTCTACTGCCAATGTCTATGTCATGAATAACAAACATTCAATTTCCTCTCCTGTAGAATTATTCCCCTCTGCTTCTCTGGATGTTCAATTCTGTTGTCTCCATTTTAATCACATTTTCCAACAACACAGTGCTTTGTGCAACAGACCATCTTCCTTCGTGAGAGATAAAAATGATTGCATATTCTATTTCATTTTTTTGACCTAAACCTTCCTGATTGGGGGGGGGGGGGGAGGAAGGCATTTTTTCCCTAATTTAAATTAAAAAATGCATGGCAAAAAAGATACAAATTACTAAGAAGAACATATATTTTTGAGAAAAAAAGTGTTTACAATGAGGGTGATAAAATACTGAAAGTTGGTGCCCAGAGAATTGAGAGATGCACCATCCCTTTAAGTCCAGGATGGATGTGCCTCTGGCAACCTGATCTGGTTGAAGATGTTCCTGCTCATAGCACAGGGTTTGGACTACATGGCCTTTGAAGGTCCCTTCCAGCCCAAACTATTCTATGAGTCTATGATTTACACCTAATCAGCCATCTGTACACATTGCACCTGGTTAAAACAGTAATATAGAAAAGTGCATAATGTTATTTCAGATTTTCACAAAGATCCTGCCACCAGCAATAAAGACTTCTAATACCAACTATTCTTTTTAACAACCCCTATAATATATACTCACAGTATAGTTACAACATAGTATACTTTCAGTTACATTCACAGTAAGCCATAATAAGTTACAGCCTGAAGGCAATTTGAACAAGTTTTTTGTATTGAAAAATACAAACATTTATGGGCTTCATATTTTTTTTTAGATATTTTCAGCTAACAGGATGAAACATTGTATAGAGGGATGTAAACAGCCTGAAACATACTTTGCACGTTGACACAACTGTAGAAACAGCTGTATTAACAGCCCCCAGATGTTGTAAGCTGGAAAGCCAATTTTCAGCTCGCTAATAAGGGTAAAGAGAACTGAGAAGTTAAAAGCCCGTTGCAACTCTGTGAAACACCATCTTCATCTATTCATTTTAACTTCAACAACAAATTTTCACTCTAAACATACAAGAAACTTTATACCAACTGACTAATAACAAGGATGAAGGAAAAGACCTACCTCTTTGAATATGGAGCTGCCTTCAAACCCAGTAACATTTCTTCCCTTAGTCCGGATATCTGATCACCGTACCTACAGCAGATGCTGGAGGTGACACACATGCTATCTCCAGCCCATGAAAAGACAGGCGGGGTGGTAAGATAAACTGCTCATCTGAACCAATACTTGACATATGTAGGGGAACTGAGTGAGCTTGAAATGACTGGTCAATCCATGTGCTTCAGATGTGATCTAAACACTCTAAAAAATAGGAAGAGAGTAAAAAGTAAACAGGAGAGAGTGTATGGCCATTTCTTGTTCCATTCCAATCTCCATACTTGCAATAATTCAAAAGAACTGGTAACATTTCAACTGCTGGAAGTACACAGATATTTACAACATTTGTCACTGCATAACTGCTATACTATATATTATTAATCCCAAATGGTCAATCTCTGTATTAGCTGGTAAAAATCCAAACAGGCAAACATCAGTTAATCACCTTTTTGTAGCTCTCCCATTATCTAAAAAAGAATGTGACAATCACCCAGCAAGGATTTTACTTGGAAAAGCACACTGTAATAAATAACTGTAATGCTAGTAATCCATTAAAAGCCAGAGATTATTTTTTTTCTTCAGAGTGGTTCAATATATAACTATTGAGATATAAAAGATTACTGCATTTATACTTTATGTTGTAACTATACTGTATCTGTTGAACATAGACTATGTATAGCAGACTTTCAATACTTAACAGTCTGTTTCACTATTTATTTACTGAAATAAATGAGTGTGATATTAAAACAATGAAACAGCTCAAGTACTGTGGAAACTGGCCATAGTTAATGCAGAGAATGATATGTGCCAGTATTAACTGATAATCTGGGAGCAATGAGTTGTGACCTGGCTAAGGAGTCCTAACCCCTGGAAGCTATTTAGGCAGCATTACTCAGCCAGAGGGCTGTGGACCTGCTGTCAGGCACCAGGAGCTGCTCCATGAACAGCCTCATCTAGCAGATGTAAAATGCCCCTCTATCCCTATGCTGTTGGCAGGGATGCACAAGCACTGGCAGACAGAGCTAGGAGCCTGTTTCTGGATGCTGCCAGGGATTGCCTGCAGGTGCAGACAGCTCCTTTTCGGGCATGTGAAATGGTCCAAGGTTTTTGTTTCAAAGGGGCTCCGTTAGAAAAGGCTGTGAAATGCTGATGCAGCCAGCCTGCAGGGACCTGTTGCTGCCTTCCACTGGGATACACTTACCTCCTGCTCAGGGCTTTAAATTCTGTTCCCCTTGAACTCACCTGATCTGATTTTAAAGAAATAATTTTAGGTGCTGTTGAGATTCAATGTAATCACATCTAGAACACTTAGTCAAGTACATTGACTACAGCTAATGGTTACAGTGAAAAGCAAAGACATTCTCTGATGCATGCGCAGACTTAACACAAGATCGTTAGAGGTGTCAGTATGGCCTTAGCATCCACTAAAGGATAGATAGAGCTTTGAATAATTTTTTTGTGGCTTCTCCTTAATGAATCCACCCAAGAAGGTCACAGGTCACAGTCACTGACATACTTGAAACCTCTCTCTTGCGAAAGATCCCCCATTGCAACCTGAGGCCCTTGTCCTGCCATCTCTGCAATCCTTTCCTTGGGAGCTCCAGGTCCTGCTTCCCAAGAAATAAAACTGTATTGAGCACCAGTAAAGCCCCATGCTGCAGCAAACTAGGATAGAGTACAGATACTTGAAAAGCTGAAGCCCTGCTCATGAAATTGGAGAATTGGTTCAAAAATTATACACAATCTATTTCAATAATGAAAACTGACTTTTCTCCTTTTTTAATTATAGGAAAAGATGGATAATGTGTTTATTTTGACCAATAAAAAGACATTAAAGTATACATTTTTATCATCCAAATAATTCACATTTTCATCACCATTTCCCAGAGAAAATAAAATCTCAACATTCTCCAAAATGACCATGAAATACAGGCAGTCCCAGTAACGGTCTGTACAAAGATAAGGCTCTGAGGAATTTTTATATCCACTAAGTACAAAGAATTAAAAGTAAGGCAAAAGAAAAATGTAATTTGGCTGAGCCTGGAATGATTTTTTCCCCCACCCTCAATTATTTTCTGAAGACAAGACAAAACACATTCATTTTAGGTACATTACAAGGGGGCTTTTGGGGCCTAAAACACACAAAAAGTATTTCTTTTCTGCTATCATTATAACCATTCTAAAAAAGAGAATTTTTTTAAAAAATAAAGGTTTAATCCTGAAAATGTTAAAATATCACAACTTTCTGTTATTTACCCGACAGTATTTGCTGCACTCAGTTAAGCTTTGTAAATCATTTTAGCTCATTCAAAATTGCATGTTTCAGCAAGAAAACTATTCAGAAAAAGAAGAGTAACTGCCTGTCCCTAATCAGGCTAAGAGATGGAAGGACGGGAGCTGCCTTATCCTGCAGAATCCAGAAACCTATCCCTGCACCTTTCCAACTGAACAGGGAACTTGTTGGAAATTCCAAAGTGGAAAACAGTGGTGCTTTCTCCGTCCCTTTTTTCCATACTGTAAAACAAACTTTTGAAGGCCTAAATAAGCTCAGAACACAGACAGGAAAAAATTAATCAACCATCTTCAAAGAAGCAAAGGATCAATGTGAAAGAAAACCAGGTATAGCCAATCAATCCCCTTTGCAATCAAACATTGCACTTTCAAAATCAGTGGCATCTGATGGAGATGATCATCATATCATATCATATCAAATCAACTAACTCACATCCTCTCCCTGTTTAAACAGTTGTTATTTAAGTGAGTGAAAATACAGATTTAAAAGGAAGAAAAAAAAGCATAAATCATAATACAACGAAAACACCAATACACATTATACTACCACCAACCCCTTGTTTCTGAGTTGCCATTGGATTTGGAATAAACTCATAACAGCGCTGGAAGGACAACAGCAGAATATTCCTGCCTGGCGAAGAGAAGCATTAGAAAATGTGCAGATTCCCTATACAACAGTGTTTAAAATCATTCTATACTTCTTGTTGCATTAGCATAAATATAACCCCAAATGACTTCAAATATTTGATCTCGATTCTGCTGCTGTTTACAAAGCGTAAATCTGTTGAAGCTGACAGAATTATTATGGTTTAAAGCTGGAGGAACTGGGGAAGAATTTGGCATTTTGATTCAATCTTTAGTGTGCAATTTACCTTTCACATATGCAAAGCATACTGCTCTCAGGCAGAAGATAAGCATGTAATAAATCAGCTTACTTTTTTTTTCAGCTCTTACTCACAGTGAAATCCCAAAAATTCATTTTATTTTATCTTTTCCCACTCTTCAGCTTTTTCTCTTTCATTTTCCTTCCTCCTCTTCAATCACCACAGGTTTGCGTTTCTCATTTTCTATTTTACATCACTCCGCATTGTTCTCTACAATGGAAAGACAGACAAACAGCAGGGAGAGAGACACAGCCAGCCCAAGGTAACAATCTCGGACACCCACATTCTGGATGATCTGTTTCTCTCTCAAAAACATTTAAACTTTATAAAGGGAAGGAATCAAAACTCATTTGCATACAGGTTCATTCCATCTATTCAGCGCACCCGTTTATAGCTCTGGAAAGTCCCTTTCTGATTCCCTGGTTGATAAAGAGCCAGGAAGGTAACGCAACAGCAGGGAGAGGTGAGAACTATTTTGCTGACCTTGCAAGCAGGGTTTAAATGAAACACTCCATTTGCCTTGCTCAGAGTGCCCAGCTGGGAGATTTGGGTGCTTTTTATCCTTAAGATTTCAAGGTTTAGACCATGCATGTAGAGCTAAAGACTGAAGTCAGAGAAACCCCCACTCTTGCATAGGAGGAAGCTCTGGTCAGGTGCTCAATACTTCAGCTTCCTGACTGTACACTCCGCGGTCTAATCTGGGGAAATCCTGAAAACATTATCAGACGCCTGATAAGCTCTATAGCTTTCAAGTACATAGTGATTCAGTTTCGGTCAAAACCTCGGTTGAATATGATTTTAAAATCTAAATAAAAAACAAGACCCTAATGGACAAGAGGTTAGACCTGTAGTCTGACAGCTCTGATAGCCAAAATAATGTGACTGATGTTTAAAACTGGCATGAACAAATCTACTTTTCCATACTGCCTCAAGATGCTCAGTGTGTGCAATTGCAGCTTATTAAAAAGAGATGTAATGTCTGGTTAATTAAATGCCTTTATTTATCCACAAACAAATAATGCAGCAGAAGCAGCAGAACTGATTGCATAATCTTAATGTTCACTACTGATTTGGGGCAGATTGCTTCTGCCTCAAGAGAAAGGGACTGCTTGAAACACTGGTACCCACTCATCTCACAGGCTTTTCAGGCAAAGCTGGCAAGTGTGCCAATCCTTGTTTTGCTCAACGTCAATGCTTGTTTACCAGGCATTAGACAGATGTTTCCAAACCTATTTCACAGCCACTCATCACAGGCTAACAGCAGGCTCTACTCTTTGATTTGTGGATTCAGCCCTGGTAAAGTAAATCTCCACCACCTCAGTCTGAACCCCCAACATTTTCCAGTTCTGATGGGTACCGAATCAGGACTCACCCAGAGGAAGTCATTCCCACTCCACTGGTCTCCTGCATTTCAGTCAAGCCAAGGAGCTTTTCCAGGATACATTCCAGGAGGTTTTCCTTCACACACAGCTTCTATAGATCTTGGAGAAATTCCATCTATGAGTCTGGAAGCAACTAGGAAGTTTTTCCCAGGTACAGGACTGCAAGCAGTAAGGGCTTAATCTGTTTTCCACTCCCAATGAATAAAACATATCAAATGTGTTTCATGAGAGCTCTCATGTTTTCTGCCACATTCACCCTAAGGGCTACCACAAAACCAAGCTCATGTATGGATCAACTATATTGGAGAGAAGAAAACTAGGATGGTATTTATTGTTAATAACCACATTCCTCTGAGTCGGTATAAAGGCTCAGGTTGCCCATACTCAGGGCAAAAGTATTTACCATCTTTTGTTTCATCCCAAGATCTGGTTTACTGGTCTCCATCTAGGCTAATACACAAAATGCCTTTCATAAGACCAGAAGTTTCACACACAAAATTATTCCTCATTTTAATACCCATGTTAAAATAAGTTACAACAATAATTAACACTGGAAGACATCCACTGACACTGAGTCCAGATCCAGATGGGAAATATTCCCAAAGTTTTGAAAGCATGTGGAAAAGGGATTTTGATTTTCACCAGCATGAGACCTCATGTTAGCTAATAAAATATCATGTCTTAGATGCTGCCCTGGGTCAATTTTGGGCACAAAGAAGCAAAGAGCCTCATAAGATTAATTAATAAGGGTGCGTAAATGAATTTGTGTAAGTCATTGCTTAGGAAGAGAGGAACAGTGATATTTGAGGCTGGGATTGAGCTACATTTGCAGTGCTCAGTGGTACACCTTTTAAAATGCATCCTCACTCTAGTCCCAGGTTCAAAAGCCTCTTGGTAAAAGACACTGAACTAAATTAATCTGTTCCCTGCTGACCAATACATCCTTGCTGATTCTTTAAGTAAAGATTACCTGGGTCCCAAAAGGAAGGTTTCATTATGTGCATGCGTTACAGTTAGATAACTTGAAGCAGAAGCTAAACACAACCTGAGATCCATGGTGACAGAGTCACATTCCCCAGTCCTCAGCATATCTTCCAAGAAAAAGCAAAAGGGTGATCAGGAAAGCCTAAGCATTTACACAGGCCTTTACAAAGGAAGGATGGCTTTTGCCTTGTGAAACAAAGCAAAGTTTAACAGGGGGAAGAAAGCTTGCCACACTGTGACTGATAAAGGAAGAGTCAGACAATATACTGTGCACTGCTCTACAGCTGACGTCAGTCAGGACTGTTATTATTGTCTTAGCATCTCATCTGGAAAGTTTTGTCTAGCTGAATTTGGTTTTGGACAGGAAGTCTAAATTCAGTGGCTGGAATTTCTTGAGGCAATATTATGTTAAGCCAAACAAGATAACACTACAGCCCCGAGTGCAGTACTATCAGAAGCATGATGTGTGGTCA
This sequence comes from Forpus xanthops, assembly GCA_032466535.1. Lineage (NCBI taxonomy): Eukaryota > Metazoa > Chordata > Aves > Psittaciformes > Psittacidae > Forpus > Forpus xanthops. Next base: position 30,320 of record JASSUY010014549.1, on the reverse strand, counting down.
TGCAGTGCTTTCTAAAGGCATTAAACCACAGCCCAGGTGCCAGAATCATCACTGTCAGGTAGTTCCAGTTTGTCTCCTTTATTTGTTGCTGTTCACTGTATTCAGTATAAATGGTTGACTTCCTTCTTTCACTGGGGAGAAAGGTGCTCACAGAAGGGAGAATCTCTCCTGAGCTTGTTAAAAACTTTGCTGCAGTATAAAACATGCAGGCATCAGAGATAAATCAGGTCCTGTATATAAAATGCCTTTCACAAATATATAGCCTTCAGAAAGCACAGTAGATATATAGTCACTTCTTGCATGATTTCATAAATCTTCCAACCCTGCTTTCAGCATTTCATTGTAACAGACAGTAAGATAATACCATGAGTTATGAATTCCAAGCAGAGCTGCAGCCTGGTCCCATTGAAAACTATGGCAAAATCCACAGTATTTTTGAAGAAACTGAGCTTTCTCCCTCAATACTATTAAAAACAAGCTTTCACTTGCTTCCCTTGAGATATGAGTTCTTCATAAGCCTGGGTCTTTTTCTGCACTATAGAGCCTCATACAAGTACATATGTATTTTTTTACTTTTGCGCTTCTCATTGTCAGGTTTCTTTAAGCTGAATAAACTTACAGAGTTTGTGAGCTCTCCCATTGATTTCTGACTCATTGCTTCAACATCCAATACAGCTTATTCAAAAAAGATCAGGCTGACACGCAATCCTAGGAAATACTTCGTAAGTCATGCACCTTCCATAGCCCACTTTGCACATGTACAAAGGCTATGGTCAAATCACAAGCCAGGTAGGATTTGATTAGCCAACTCTTATTTTGCACTATGATAGGCATATAAACTAAGATGCGGTGCTCTGACCTCTTCTGCAAGCAGTGAAGGGCTCTGTCGGGCATGCTTGGGTAACAGAGGAGAGAGGGGATGGCAGAAACAGCCCTTCCGCATACTCCTGATGGCCTGTGCAGCTTCCAGAAGCCACAGAGCTCTGCTCGTGGACAGGACTCGCAAAAGAGGAACAAGCCAAGACAGAAGCACTGCAGCTACCCTACATGACATGTTTCTCTAAACTGGGAAGCTTTCCCAGTAGGAAATGCCTGCTGAGATTCATACAGAGGCATTAACCTTCCCCCCAAGCCTGTTTGTGTACATGAGGGCATGTACATCCACATAATTCTTATCCTAAAGGAAGAATTTTGCTCTGTAGTTGCATGGAGGGCATGGATGTTACAAGAACAGCTTTGCTCAGGGTCACAACAGCTGGATCATCTGTCCTAATGTCTTAAAACCCTGCTAGAGCTATTCTCCTCAGGTTTATCATTCTAATAATTGTTTTTCCATGGCTAGCTTTAACATATATAAAAGCCAGGCTGTGAGAGCTGGTACATCACAGATCCCACCATGCATCCATAGATCTGCCACATCTTTGTCCTGGCCTGTAGAACCTCTGCTGCATGAGATAAACCCTGGGCTTTCCTGCACCCTGCACTGGTAACAAATGGCTCTGAGATGAATGCAGCATTTCAATGGGTAAAAATATCTGCTGCCACCCTATCAGCCAGCTTGAGTGAAAAGAATTGATGCAGAATAGTGTCAGGCAGTGCAGTACAATGTCTGCAATAAGCTTCATAGATGGCTTCACTGAGATGCTTTGCACTCAGAAGTTAAAGAAAACAGGAAGGTTTCAAATGAGTTACTAAGGCAGGAAGTGAGTCAGCCCTGAGCAGGAGGGACAGCATACAGCAACCCCTTCAGTGCAGATACACAGACAGAGGACAGAGACCTGATCCTCCAGAACTGGAATGAATGAACCTGAGGGCAGAGTATGCCAGCAGAGCAGGAGCAAAGAGGAAAAGGGACCGTTCTTCACTGACCAGTGAAGACAGGGAAGTCTTCCACGCAGAGGATTGTCTTCTAACCAGTTTGCCTTCTCCTTGCAGAAGCAGCCTAACCACCAAGCCACCACCTCATCCCCTGCCTGCCCAGGCACACTGAAGCATCCCACACAGCTCTGCTCAGGAGAAGCAGCCAAGTGTCCTCCAGAATAACTCAGCTGGGATCAGGAAGTGAAGTCTCCTCAAGCATCTTGAAATCTGAGCACTGGCCTCTCACGCACTCATCTGAGTGCCTTGCTGTTGGAAATAGAAACACCAACACCTCCTCCTCAGCTGCCATCCTACTCTGCCCATATCCCACATAAGAAGAAATCTCTGAAAACACTGTCACATCAGCCTCCACAGACCAAGGAACATCTTAGCAGAGCTTAGGCATAAATGAGACTCTAGCTTCTTGTGCAGAAACAGACGCTTACCCAAGAATCAACTGGAGTAAACAAAAGAGCCATAAGCCATCGGTGTTACCGCAGCTCAGCAGCGTGATGGCAGAAGTTCTGAGGATCTGCATGTTTGGGACAAGTACCAAAAAAGGCCCAAAACCTTTCATAGGTGTAGCTCCAGGCACACAAATTATGTCTAAAAATAGAACCTGGGTTCTGAAGTCACACAGACAGCTTTGGAAATTATACTCTAGTTATTTGACAGTACTGCTCATCACACAGAAATGCTGTATTCCCGGTTGCAGTACCAGGAAATAACACTCTGCCCTTAAGTCTGGACAGTACACAAGCACTGAGACTCTCAATAGGCAACAAATTCCCACCAACTTCTGCAGGCTCCTAAATAAAGAAATAAAGATTTAGCTGTTCCATAGGTAGTGCATCAGGTTCCTACTATGTTGGCCTCTGTTGAAGTTCTTGGGAGGACAAATCCATTTTTGCTGTCTGTATTAATCAGAATAATAGGATGCTAGCTCCAACTTAAAAAAAAAAAATACCTGCAGAAGGACAGACAGAACTGGCTGACATCCTGCACTGCAAAAGACCTTTTCCCCTCTGCTTCTTCCAAGAACAGTCTCCTACTAAGCAGCAAACCACTGCAGCAAAAGACTTAAGAGTCACAGCACAGTCACACACACCAGGCTCGGGAACCAGGATACGACTGAAGTAGAATATGAGCTTCCTCAAGGCAGTTGGATTTCAATGCAAGGCATTTCCAGGTCCTTCCTAGTTTCAAAAGAAATTCAGAATAAGGCGTGGGAAGATGGGCACAGTAAAACCAAGCTCTTCAGAGGGAGGTTTACTAACAGTGAAAGAAGCGGTCGAGAGCCTCTTATCTGGCAAGACTGGGTAGAAAGCCAAGAGCGAAATCCAGCACCTGGTTACAACTTGTGTGTTTTGAACGTCTGCCAGAGGAATAATTATTCTTAGAAAAGTGCTGTGCTGTTGGAATCAGCTTCCCACAGGAATGGTCCCATTTTCATCTTGGCTTTTTTCTCCCACACAAGCTCTGGTAGGTCAGCACGCTGCTGGAACAGGGGGATGCCGCTTTCACAAAATGAAGTTTAGAGAGTAAGATTTTGTAGGTCAGCTTTAGAATTAGAAATCTTGGTTTCCTAAGAATGGAGCACCATAACTGGCAATTTAAAATACCCAAAATGAATTTATCAGCTCCTTCACAAAGTCCAGGAGGCGAAACATAGCAGTCTCTACTCCAAAGGATCATGTGGCTTCTAAAAGCAGCTCTCCAGGGCTGTGTGTATTTCAAGGAAGGTGATGAGCAAGGACTTGGCGATACCTAAACAGCCTTAGGAAAAGATTTTAAGCTGAAAAGAGGTTGAGAGCAGAGAAGCTGTCAGTCACTGTTTGCTGCTGGATGTGTTTAGATGAACAGAACTTGGTACGTTCCCTGAAAATAAAGAGAGTCCATCAGAGAGAATCATAATTCACTTCCCGTGCCTGGAGTTTCCACCAGCAACAGGTACAGAGAACCACAATGCCGGCTAATCAGGTTTTTAAAATGAGGTTGATATCATGCAGAATGAAATGCAAAATGCACTGAACTACTCAATTCCAGGAGTACAATGTATCTGGTTAAAGGACAAGAGGATAGGTTAGCTAAACATGATGTTAATTTATAGCTTCCTGAAGCTGGAATGGTTTTGCTCACCTGGCTTAGAGAAAACTGAAACCAAACAGTAACTGGTTCAAGCTTGGCTTTGTTGTTTGGGGCTTTTCCTCGTTCCAGAACTGAGTCATAGAGGGTTTGCAGAACCTGCGCTGGAACAGCCAAAGGAAACGTTCCTGCGGAGGAAACAGTTGTACTGAAAGCTGATATCTCCGATGGGGACATCACAGCACAGAAGGGTGCCTGTACCTGCCACGATCTGCCCTGCGCTGCAGCCCCAGCCCTCGCAGTGATTCACCAGCGCATGGAGCAGCCCTTCTAATCCTGCCCTGCAGAGGTGTTCAGTGCTGCTCTTCATGCTCCAGCAGGGACCTGCTCACCACAGGGACTTCCCACATCTGTACAGGCTGCTTCAAAAGGGAGGCTGGCTATAGCCACGTTATTCACTCCACAGGCTGGAGAAGTGCACAATGCTCTGGGAAGCAGTAACGGCCTGCGGGCATTTCCCTGCAAACAGTCCCAGGGAGATCCCTTGCTGCAGGGACAGGCATACGTTGGCTTTGTGTCTGTGGATATCTGGGGGTTCACCAGAGGATGAAGCACAGGATGACCTGGGCTTCATGGCCCAAGGAGCTCTGCTCACTCTCCCCTGCACTTCCTCCAAGGTGCACACACAGAGTCCAGCTGTGAAAAAACACTGTAGAGTATGCGAATATTTCCAGATATTTTTGCTTAAACCCACTAAATATCCAGTATCGTAGCCGGCTGTTCACTGAAGCTTGGCAACAGCATCTTGTTTAGATGTCAGAAGCAATCTGAGCAGCAACAGTGGAGAGAAACGTGACAGAGAAATATGAAAAGGCACTCTGTTGTCTCTCTGTTCTTGCACAGCAATCACTGTCACAGCACTTCAGAAAATACATTCGGTTTTTGGAGAAAGGGTCAGCATCTGACCTTTGTGAAGACAAGGGTCTATAATTCAGGATCAAGGAGAACTCTCTTCCTTATTTGGCTCCACATCACGTGTACAGGCTGCTGTGGCAAGAGAAAGAATTGGCAATGGGAAGCACAAGTAAGGCTGCTGAGAGCTAGGGGCTGTGTGACTGACAAAGCACATGGAGTGGTGATGTGCACAGAGGCCATAAGGTAGACTCTGTCCCTGCCCTGCTGCTCAGAACTGGCCCCTCCACCCTGCAGTGAGGCTGGGGTTGAGGCCTCGGAGATGCAGCCTCACAGCAAGAGGAATTGGGGAAAAGCTGTTTTCTGTCCTCCTCTTCTGCCATCCAGCAGCAGGGCCTCCCTCTCATGGCTTAGCCGCTCCTCTTGTCTCTTCACAGCACCTGCACTGAAGCCCCTCAAATGCCATCACAGAGATCTCTGCACCCTTCCGCAGCCATCCTGCATGATCATTCACAGTAGTAACCTCATCTCTTACCAATGAAATATTCTCTTCATGTAACCCAAATTGTGTCATCAATGTTTTGTCCTCATCCTCCAAAGCTCCCACCCTGATTTTTCCATTTTCAGTCTTTTCAGACTTTGAACAGCAATGCAGCAAGTTCAACACCTCATCAGACAACAAATGCCCTGCCTTGTCACTCCTCTGCCAATGAACATAATTGTAACATTATAGGAATTACAAGCAATTATCTTTGCAATAAATACACACAAACATGTCCATATTTAAATCCATTTTAGCTCCTATATTCAGAGGTGAACACTGGACTTGCACAACACTGAGCTCACAATCACCACAGCAATAAAAAGGGCCTGGCTTTCTCTATAGGCAGCAGTCTGGCAAGAGGGATCTTTCCTCTTCCGTGCCACCATAGCATATGGCCACCTATGTCAAAAGATGAGGCTTGTCTCCCCTGCCAACACCCAGAGTTCCCACCTCCCAGCCACAGTGAGGACAGCCCACATCTTCCTCTCCCACCACTCCCATTAAAGCACCTCCAGATATGGCAAGGGGCTGGCTGTGCCAGCCTTGGCATGGCACCTCGCTCTTAGTGTGGTAACATCCAGTTCTACCTCCATGTCATGAAGTTCACCCTATGGGCTCCCCCACCATGCCTGCTGTACCCAACCTGAGGATTTAGGCTAGTTTTCAACCTGCAGTAGGAAACAGGGCAAAAGGCACCAAGAAAACAGCAGCTCTCACTCACTACACTTGCTCTGCAGAGACTGTGTTCAGGAGCTTGGTTTTGAGACATGTCTAGTGCAAGGCAAAAGGGAGCTTGGATGTACTCACATGAGCTGTTATCATCCCTTCCTGACTGCAGTGCTTTTGAAACTCCTGGGTTTACTCACGCTTTCAAAGTTTTGCTCAGGGAAACTTTGCCAGCATCAGGAGTGAGCAGAAGATGCAGGATCCAGTCTCTAGGAAACACAGGAGCAGATCCCACAGGGTTGTTGAGCACTCACATGAAAGTAAGGCTCAACCAAGACTGCATTGCTGTAAAAGGCTGGATTTACAGCATGCACCCCAAGGGTCACTGATGCCTTACCTCTGGACTGCTGGGCAGAGGAATGAGGTCAAATCTACTTTCAGAGCTGGCCAAACCATGCTTTCATCTTTCCTGCAGGACCTTTTCTCAAGTCAGAAATACACAAAATGCACACTTGCCACGAGGAGAGGCTGACAGGTCAGCTCCAAAAGGTCTTTTTATCAAGGAGACTGAGGGTTAATTGTGAAAATGAAGCCAAATGTCTATTCCTGAAGCAAAGCAGGATACCTGAATGTAAAAGGTTATTTCTTAAATGGCTGGGATAATCAATTTGCTTCACCATGTTTTGGGTTTGTGCTGAAAGCAGTGTTGATAATACAGGGTTGTTTTTGTTATTGCTGATCAGCGCTTACACAGAGTCAAGGCCTTCTGCTTCTCACAACCAGCCCACTGCTGGGAGGGAGCAAACAAGTGGTTCTGCCAGCTAAGATTAAACCACAACAGTTGTTTTTGGCACCCAGCATAGGGTTCAAAAAGTTCTAGATAACAATTGGTTTGAATGGAATGTGCTAGATCAAATTTGTACCCATTATTGCTCTTCAACCATTATCAGCAGGCTCCTGTGCTTGCCATGGGGTTTGCTTGCCTTACTGTAAATTAGAGTCTAGTGCTTGTTAGTGGCTGCTTTTTCACCTTTGCTCCTTGCTGTACAACTGCACTGCTCATCATCTTCGTCTATCTTAACAGCAGTAGTGGTACCCCTGGGCTGGCAGATGGACAGGACATCAGTGCTGGTTCTGTGCTGCTGTACTGAACAGGTTGGAACTCCAGTGTGAATTTGAGTTGAAGTTACTATGACCTGTGGATGGGTCCATGATGCAGCCGAACATCCCAAAGCATCTGTGGCTGTGGATAAGCCCATGCCTGAGCAGGTACATCTCTAAGTGTCTGAGGCTGTGGTTATGTCAGGCTATGTTGGAAGTTGAATTTAAGATACAGTAAAGGAAAGTTACCAAGAAGACTCTGTCTCCACACATATTATGTCTATCATCCTGCATCATCCTGTCTATTCTTTGAATCTTCACTGTCCCATGCAAAAAGCCTTTGCTTCCCCTCTTTCAAATCCTTTTGTGTACAGCTACACCAGTCATTATTACAATCCCAAAGGAAGCATCTCTAATTTTGCTTTAAGCAACTGAAAAATGGCACAAGAACCTTCATAACCAAAATGGTACCTCCATTTTACTTGATCTTCAAGGTCCTCAGCAACTTTTAAGTCAGCTTAGCATCTCAGCGATATCCTTGCACACTGCATTCAGCTCCATGAACCTCCCCTCAAGCTTCATTGACTGGGAGAGATTACCTCACCTGCTTGAAAAGCACAAAACAGCCACCCAAGTAGGCTGTTTGCATGTTCCTTTATTATCCTGGCTTTCTTCAGAATCTGAATGAAGGAAAATACATATTAAGGACATTTTATAACTTCTCCATCTAATTCAGTAGATCATTCAAGCATAGCAGACCCACCATGAGTTCAGCTTCTTCCCAATCACAGTTAGAAGTAAATTAATCAATTATACTTTTCTTACATGCTTTGTAACTCTCTATGCAAAAATATGTGCTTGCAATCAGATCCCAAACAACCAGTTACTAAATGCGTATTGTGTATATAAACTGCATATAAACTTCATTATAGCATGTTGGGCAGATCAGTGCCTGTGTCTCTCAGTTAGTATCACTTTGGGGATAGTTAGAGGGACATTACTGTATTTCTATACAGCTAACACTAATAAAACTACACTGAAACTAAAAAGCTACGAGATGCTTGGCTCTGCTAACCCTGAAGAGACCCATTGCCTCAGGCTTCTAATTCCTCTTCTTTTTAAACAACAAAAGATAAAAACGCCCTTGGCTGATATTCTATTCCCTGCAGTCAGAGGGTAAAGGCACTCAGAATTCCTTAGTGCTGACTTTTATCCTCCATTTCACATTAATGAAGCAAAGAAACCCATTACAGATGGCTGCACTGTGCACCAAAGGCAAACATCACTCTGCAGCTGTCAGGTTGAGGGAGTGAGAAGCTGTAATGCATGCTGTAACCATGGTGCCACCCGCTGCCAGAACATTAAAATTGGATGAATTATCTGATGTGCACTGAAGTAATTTTACTCAGCCTGCTAAGAGATTGTTTTTGTATGAATTGCCAAGTTCTCCTTACAGAAATCCAGGTAAGGATTTAAAGTGATTCTCACAGCCAGAATGCCGTCAAGGATGCTGCTTTACAGAGTGATAACCAACTTAAAAGATACCTGCTCCGTGTGCTTGGTTGCAATCCTTATTTGCCTATCATGGTTTACAGTTACAATGATTAAAGGCTTGTCAAACCAAGAGCAAGCCACCAAGCAAACATTTGTTTTCATCACAGCCATGCATTTAAAAACCCAGATTTTACCTCAGGTCTTTGCCGGAAGTGTAAATTGTTCAAGTAAACCAAAACATCATAAGCAGTTTTAAATAGGACTTCTATTGTACAGGGCAGTGCTCAGACACCATTTTGAGCTCAAGTTGCATCTATTTTGGACAATAGCCCATCAGAAAACAAACCTTTACCAGTATAAAAGCTGCATATGTCAACATCAGAACCGTTAAGGAAGGTGATTCTTCAGTCGCTGGTGGAAGCCAGTGTTCACTGAAATGGCCTGAAGCAGCACTAAATTCCCAGCACTACCCTGAGTATCAGGAATCCAGCACTCCATGGGCTGACATGGGCTATTTTGTAGCCAAAGAAGTTCACATTTTCTAAATAGGAGGCTTGGCTTCAGTGACTTTTGCTGCCTCAGGTCCCGACTGGCAGGAAGCTCAATCACAGAGTCTCACCACAGCTTTGTTCTCATGCAGGTCACAGGAATATGTATTTATCTTTAACCCCAGGCAGCCAAGTTGCAAAGTACTTGAAATGGGGAGAAGAAAACCCAGTTGAAACAAACACATCTTTCTGATGAAAGTTTACAAAACAAAACTGTATAAAAGCAAAACCCTGGACCCATGTTAACCAGAAATCCCAATGAAAACAAGAAGCCCTGATGAGGTGCGCTACTGTAGGGAACAAAAGCATTCCCAGTCACCTGAGATTTTGTGCTAAGAATTAACATCTAACCAAAAATGAAGTTAGCTTCATCATTCATCTTCTATAGAGTCATCTTAACTCTGGATTTGTCAAAGATGTGTCTGAAATTAACCTTTTAGTTTGAATCTTTTAAACCAAAAGGATCATGGACATTTTTTAAAAGCTAATCAATGTTTAAACATTAAACATTAGCTATAGTAGTTCTATAAAGAAAACTGATTTTGGCATTGTGTACCTAAGTAGGTTTATATTCCATACAGAAGCTTCCTAGTAACACTGCTGTTTTGGCTCTGAGATGGGCTGCATGATGAAACCTTTTTGGTCTCAACTATTTACAGATAAAATCTTGAGAAGAGCTCACTTCTCACTCAGACCTAGCTTTGTCCGGCTTGTCTTGCCTGCCAGTAGCTGTAGGAGACAGGATTTATAGGAATTCTGATGAAATAACTAAAGAGGATCCTAAAGAAAACGTTCCTCTGCACCCAAAACACCTTTTCGTATATTTTTACAGGAAAAATAAAATTGGAGTAGGTAAAGGAAAGGACACAAAGCGCATGGCTATGTCTTTTCCCCATGACTTTGAAAGGATTTAATAATATAAGCAAAATAAGATTATGCCAGTATGAACTCACATCATTTATTCTAGCATTGTTACCTTCTGTTCTACACTGCAGCAGCATTTGTTCTCATGCAAGACAGACCAGCAGCATTTCCAAGTCTGACTCAGGCTTTGCTGTCTGCACACCCATTCCACTGTAACCACAAGCCACAACTTTTTGAGATTAAAGTATGTCAGTACCAATAGGCCTACCTGAACCATTTATCGCCTTTACAAACATTAGACAAATACTTACCCATTCTGGTATAAAAACTTCTAACTACCAAGCATGTTGTAAATGCTGACATGTGCGCATGTATACATACATGGACTCAGCACAAAAATCTTATCTCCAGAGGCTCAAATAGTAGATCTAGGTGCAGTGAATATTTTAAACCAATCAAAAATAGTTATATTTGCCATGATAAACACCCATAACACAAAGCACTAGTGCCTCTCTCCAGACAAAATGTCTGTACATGCAAAAATTACAGCCTACATTTATGCTGATTTTGTGTCATATGCTTATTGGCATCTCATACCACATTATCTGCATACCAAGGACTGTTCTTACCCATGTGGCTGCTTAACAAAGGGCAGCATGATGGCACTGCAGAACCAGTTTCAGTGCCTTAATTACAGCCATTTTTTTGTAAAATTGGGCTTGAACTGTTTGCTCCCAGCTCATTTGAACCAGTAAAGTCTAAAAGCCAAAGGAAGATGCATTTTAACACTTTTAGTTATTACAGTTTAACTCTTGTAGCTGGCAGACTATACCTATTAAACTTCTCTCAGCAGAGGTGGGCAAGTTATTTCAGAATCAAGAGCTATTAAAATGCAATTAATGATTAGCCAAAACTGGAAAACTCTATATAGAATTTCCTCAACCATATTTTTAGTTTGATATTCCCCTGAACTCTTTGAAGTTTGAAAACAATTAAAAGAAACTGGAGATAAATACTATTTATTGTATAATTCAGTAGAGTTTAACACTTCAGTCAATACCTTGACAAGTTTGAAGAAACAGAATGAACACGTTAAAACCCAGATAATCTAGTAACAGCAAGTTTCTAAGTCCTGATTGAAGGTCAGCATTTGCAACAGGACAATTCCAAGAAGTCCCATCTACCCCCCAATGAGTAAAAAGCATTTAAGGGAATGAAACATCATGAAGAAACATCCGTAAGTAGGAAACAGTAAAAATGAGTATTCTGTGCTCTGCCTGCTACCTTTCAAAACTAAAAGGAGCCTTCATTATATCATCACAGCAGGGCAAATGCATTCACTTCAGCACCTGCAGACCAGACAACCCATAGAAAAGCACAAGGGCTCCTTCACTGCCTGTATTAAGCTTCCTAGAAGAAACACGTGAAAAGACTATGGTTACAGATTCATGTCTCATCTTCATGCAGCCAGATTGCAGCTACAGTATGCCTCCAAGCAGAACTGTGGGATGCAGCACTGACCCACACCAAATTAACCCCATTCCTTCACTAAAGCATTTATCATCTCATAGTTAGTTCACAATCATGAAAGCTTATTTCTCATAACTTCAGACATCACTGTAAAACGCAAGAGGAAAAGCTGGTCTTGCTGTTGTTACTGCTTGCAGTTACACAATGCCACAGTGTAACGGCAACATCTCCTGTTCAGAGCTCAGGCTCATCATGCAAGAGAGAGGCTTTCTACCTCAGCATGTGACTAGAACACAGGCACAGCATTGCAATCCATGTGAAGCATGAGCTGAAAGCTGAAGGCAGCTCAGGCTGCTGACCTAGTCATACAACTAGATCAGAGCGCCACCCAAGAGCTATAGAAGTAGATTGAGTAAAGGCTGGCTTGCCTTATTTGATGAGGAACAGGAGTTAAGACCATTAAAACATAAGAAAAAAAAAAATTAAAGAAAAAAAAAAAAATGTATGTTTACAACTTGAAGGATGGGGTTTCCTCACAGAGCACAGACAGTACCCAGCAATCAGCACCACAGCAATGTGACAGTCACAGCTGCTTAAGAACCCACCTTGAACAACCACTTCAAATAGCAAACAAGTTCAATAAAGGAAAATGCCACAAGACTACCAGCTCTAGTACTTTACACTAGATATGCATTAGTTTTAAACAATTGTGTATTTAATAAAGTTATCTGAACAGTTCAGAAGGGCCTGTCTAATCAGAACATACTAGCTTCCAGATACAGTGGACAATAGTGTACCGAAGTCTTGCTTTGAAGCATACCCATGCTCTGCTTTAAGCCTTCTTTTCCAAAGCACTACTGTACTACCTACATCTTGGGTCCATTTAAAACAGGTAAGTCTAGTCACTACACAGGTTACATTAACTTTTATTTAAAATAAAGAACTATGAAATTTGAACTCAATAGAAACTTCAGAATATCATTAAATGTCATAATTTGGAAGTGGCATGTCAATGATCTCATCCAGGGTATCAAGGAAGTCAGCAGCTGATTGTAGCAAGTCTGCAAGTTAGAAAAAGAAAAATCAGTTTCTCGTGAAACCCAGAATTTATACTCCCAAATATAAGCTAGTTCCCAGTGGATTAACAAAGGGCTCTTGAATTAAGGGAAACCTTTTGATTGCATAAGCCAATTCCACTTAACTAATCAGTTCACCTTGTATTGCAGAAGATGGCTGTGTGCAGGTTTTGTCTGAGATAGAGTTAATTTTCTTCATTGTACCTAGTGCTGGGCACACAACTTGGGGTTTGAAGGGTATGAGGTAACAGATTTGACTAAGTTTGCTAGATCATATTTGTACCTGTTATTACTGTTCAGCTATTAATCAGCAGGCTCCTGTGCTTGCCATGGGGTTTGCTTGCCTTACTGTAAATTAGAGTCTAGCGCTTGTTAGTGGCTGTCTTTGGTACTTGCTGTTACCATAGTACTGCTCATCATCTTGGTCTATCATGCCTGGTACATTCTGATAACAGCAACGGTGATGCCCTTGGGCTGGCAGATTGAAAAGGCACTACTGCTGTACTGGACAGGCTAGAACTCTAGTGTGAATTTGAGTCAAAGTGACTGCGACCTGTGGATGAGTCCATGCAGAAGCAGGACACCCCAAAGAATCTGAGGCTGTGGATAAGCCCACGCCAGAGCAGGCATATCCTGAAGCATCTGAGACCACAGTAGGCACATGTCTGAAGGGATTGTGGCTCAAGGATAAGTCCATGGTGAAGAGTACACCTTGAAGAATCTGTGTCCATGCATGAGGTTATGCAGGAGCTCCTCAAAGCATACAGCCATGCATAAACCCACAATGGAGCAGATACAGACCCTTACAAGAAACAGTGCAAGTGCAGCATTGAACCAACCTAAGCTGGCTCTGGTGCCCAGTAACTCCACACCACACCACCTGTCTACAACACTCAGCAACTGAGACCACTACCTGTATCAGTTAAATTCAGCTTGAGTATACACCAAAAGCTGACAGTAGTGTGTTATTCTGGTAGCTAACAGAGCACTGGCAGCTCACTACTGCACTAGAGCACAATGCGCATTGCATATACTTAAAGTCATGCCAAGTTTCCACTTACTAGACTCCCACAAAACCTCTTCAATCTTCACAGGTGAAGGAACCATCTTCACACATCTTTCATATGTCCTTTCAAATACCATGAGAGGAACACCATGCAGGTTGATATTGCTTAGTTTGTGCTCTTCAGGAAGGTCAAAACTCTCAAAGTCTGTTTGAGAAAGACACTGTAGTTTAATAACAGTGCACAGCCTGAGAAGCCACAAATTCTCCTAGATTAAACAGAGAGCAGGTCCAAAACAGCACAATCCAACAATCCCCTTTGTATGGGGTATTTTTTCCAAGTTACACCTTAGTTGTCTATAAAATCCCATACACCACATAACTGTTAAAGTAAAGCAGAAGCTTTTAGTAAGTTCTTCTCAATCACTTCAAGTCAACTTCATCAAGCCCAGCACACATGTCATCAACATCAAAGTAGTCTTTGGTAGAATAGTTTTTCCACACTCCCAGATGAAGTGAATGGCTTAAGGATGCACTTTGGATGACTGATAGACTATCTGCAGTGGGCTCTATAAAGAACAACTTTATGAGCTGCAGTTGAAACTATTACATCCTACAGCAGTAGGAATCTTTTCAGTTACAAGTTGCTGTCTCAGCATACAATTAAGATTAGTCTACTTTTCAGTACCGTTTAAGTATTCCTTTGACTCCTTGTCTACTAGTTACTATTTCACAAATTAAAAGACTATAGCATAGTTATTTTGAAGTAGCTTCCTGCCACTGCTGTAAAGGTCTGACTACTACATCTGTGGAGCACAGCTATTGCTGTTAGATACTAAAATGAGAATGAGATGGCTATTTCAGAAGTAGCGAACACCCTTAGGCTTAAGAAAGAACTCCAGAGAAATGCAATACTAATTTATTTGCCACAATAGTTTAGAAAAACTTTTAAAACAACACTCACAAAAGCCTGAATGTTCATTATGATAATTAAACCAATGGTTCTCACCTTGAGGATCAAAAGGAAACATGTTTTCTATTTCTGGCCACTGTTCTTCAGCCACTGCATCACAGCTTTCTAAACCTGCAGTCTTCTTGATGATATTAAAAAGAGAAAGTTACATTATTTGAGCTACTGTCATTTCCATCTGTAATGGCTTTTCTGTGCTATACATGTCTACAGACAAGAATGCCTGTTACAGACAACAGCTATGCCTAAATACCTTCAACACAAACAACCTAGAGACAGACAAATGCTTCAGTTGAGTTTATGTAGTACAACACCATATACAGCAGCAATAAATTACTGCAGTGGAATATTTACGCTCATGATATTAAGTTTCTGATGCTTGACATGCAAACAAGATATTAATTCAGTATTTTCCCTAGAACCATTTCTTTGCCATTAGGTACCTCCTATGTTCCTGTGTCCTTGCACTGGTTTTGGTTACAGTAGTATTATTTTTCTTCTAGTAGCTCATATGATGCCATGCTTTGGATTCACAATGAAAACAGTGTTGATAATACAGAGATGTTTTAGTTATTACTGAGCAATGCTTATACAAAGTCAAGGCTTTTTCTGTTTGTCACCCCACCCATGCATAGGCTGGAGGTACGCAAGATATGAAAGGACACAGCTTAGACAGCTGACCCAACAGACCATATTCTATACCACAGGACATCATGCTAAACAATAAAAACTGATGGGGAAGTTCCCCTCTGTCCCCCATAAGTATGTTGTACTCACTTCGTTTCCAGCACAATGCCGAGTATTCCATCTTATCTTTTCTGACTTGCTTGGGACTCCTTGAGTTCTATTCATATTTCCAAGAGCCTTCCTGTCAGAGCGAGGTATATCTGGAGATGTACCAATTGTTTTTTGGGGAAGTGGTGTGTTAACTTGTGTTCTTTCAGATAAGATTTTTGCTAGAGTGGGTGGAAGAAAAAAAATAAGCACCATATCAACCCTAAATCTCATTTCAGTAAGTGCATGTGCCGAAAAAGTAGCTGTCAAAAATCATTGTCCACCACTTATAACTCAGAAGTCCTGTCTATCACAGAAACAGAGTTATCTCCATTTTTATGGTATTTGAAGAGCTCAGTAGAATTGGTCAGAGAAGTAGATATAAGGATAGAAAATTATTACTGATCAAAACAGTGAATAGCAAGACATGGATTTATGCACTTTATCTGACCCCCTGCTCTCTTAAGACAGTATGTACGCACAAGATCCTGAAGGAAGTCTTAGCCGATTCTTAGTAGCGTCAACTTCATCATTCTTCTGATCAATAAAGATCAGGGTTGCCATCTTCAAGTTGACAAAGTGACTCTGGAAAGGCCACACAGGAAAAAGAGGAAATTATTCTTTTCAGCTTTTTTCCACCAAAGCACACTTTTTAAACAAGCGACATTAAAGACAAAATAACTGCCATGTGCTGGTCCTTACACAACAGGGAACAAACCCATACTTCACACCATTACATTGTAGCTTAGCTATAGACCTTTATGCTTGAAGGCATTATTAGTGCACATGGTAGTCGCATAGCCCTAAAAGAGTTTGTATGAGTTCAGGAAAGAAGTAAAGTCTCACTAGCAAACCTACACAGAAAGAACTAATACGTTTGGCTCGCTTTGTTACTTCTTCGTGATTTCTTTGGAGCAATAAGAGTACATCTCCTAGCTAAGCAATCTAGTCCTTAGCTCAACACATGCAGCATTTGAGCACCTAAGTATAACTACAATTATATTCCTAGCAGAGATACCTTTTCACGAGAAAAAGGAACCGAGGACACCCTACACAAATCGGTAACGTTGCTATTGTTTCTCAGCCTTAACCGAGCCAGCAGATCAGAGCACTTCACATCGTTAATTAGCAGCCAGGTAACTCCCGCCAAGAGCATGCCACTGCCATTGCACAGGTATGCAACGAGCCCTCATTCAGTAGGAGCCTGAAGGAAAAGCTGGGTTTAGTTGGTGTAGCTTGAAGCCAAGAGCTCAAGCACAAAATCAGAGCAAGACTTGCAGCCGCAAGCCTCAGCGCTTCCCTCTGTTCAAGCCACTTCTCGGTCACAGGATTTCTGTCTTCCCGCACTCCGGCTGCAAGCAGTAACACTAACCACCCTCCCCCCCACCAGGCGTGCTTACCCAGCCAGCACCCACCTCAAGCACCACCGGCAGGTTCAAAAGCAGCAGCACCCGCAGAGAAAAGGATCAGGCCCACTTCAAGTCACGCAAAAAAAAAAAAACCGAGCCCAATACACGACCACACCTCAGGCAACAAACCTGCACCGTGCCGCACTGACCAACCGCCACCTTTTAAACCGGCTCCACATCGCCCATTGGCTACTTCGACTAATAATCCCAGGCGATTGGCTCAGCAGTGCCGCTTCCGCCGCGCCCGCTCTCCCTGTGGCTCCACCCCCTTTCTTCCGGGGGCGGAGCCGGTTGCCTCGGTGACGACATGGCTCCGCCCCTGGCAGCGCCGTCGCTCTCTGTGACGTAGACTCGGAGTGCTTTCTCGGTGTCGGTGCTGCCCGGTAGGTGAACAGGGCCGCGGGGCTGGGGTAGAGGGGCCACGGGCGGCGGCGGGGTCCGGCGTTCGGGGCAGCCACTCTGAGCTCCGGGGAGGTACCCGTATCCTTGTGGGACGGGCCTGGGCCCTGACTTACGTGTAGGCTCGGGTTTGAGCGTGCTACATAGACGCTCCGGGGCCTTCCGGCAACCCCGGCCGTCCGCGGGCTCTGCTGACACGAACAGCAGCAGCAGCCAGCGGCGACGGGTGAGTCCGTATCCAGCTCCACTAGGACTGGTGCGAACGATAGTGCATGTCCTGCCGCTGTGCACACAGCTGCTGCTGTGCGTCCCCGACGGGCTTCCTGCTGGGCAGAGAGCAGGAACTAGAATCATAGAATGGTTTGGGTTGGAAAGAGCCCTTAAAGATCATTCAGTTTGAACCCTCTGCCATGGGCAGGAAAACATGTAAGACTTGGTAATATTCCTGTAGATGAACAGCATAGGAGTTAAGGCACCTCCAGCAAGTGACTTTAAATAATACATTGATCAACATAACAAAGGAGACATTGCTTTAATTAATCGCAAAGGATTTTTTTTTTCATTGCTGGTGCTTATTTTTGAATGCATTTTACAGTGTTACTGCTTTTACTTGATGCAAAACCATGATGAAGAACTGTGCTGTCAAGTAATACTGATCTGTAAGACCTTTATTTTCTCATAACAGGAAAAGAAAGAGAAAAACCAATATGTCATCAGGGACGGTAGCAAATGCCACTCCTTCAGGAGGATCAAATGATGTGGGCCTGGAGGAACCAAAGAAGATGACAAGAGAAGACTGGAGGAAAAAAAAGGAATTGGAAGAACAGAGAAAACTAGGAAATGCACCTGCTGAGGTGGATGAAGAAGGAAAGTAAGTTTAATCAAAGCTATGGTTGCTGTAAAGCTACTGGTTAAAAATGCCTTTTTTTCCCCAATGTGATTGCAGAATAATCATGAGGGTGACACATGATTTCTACATGAGTCATTGTAGAAATAAATAGTTGAAATTCTTTTAATTTGCTTTTAACATTCCAGTCATCCCTAGAAACATATTTTCCCCACAAAAAGAAAGCATGTTCAGTGCTTATTGACCATAATCTATTGATAGTGCTGCTAAAAGTTCCATCTATGTGGCTACTTTTAAGTGATGTTCCAAAAGTGACCAAAACCTGGTACTGGGGAACTTCACAGCGTACATTGTCTGTTCCTTATCTTTTGCTTCTACGAGGCTTGTTGCTTCTGAGAAGAGGAATGTTACTGGTTTTGTGCTCAGTAACATTGCACAGAATAAGGTGTTTGATTTGGAGTCAGGAATTGGATGACAGCATCTCAACATGAGCCTGTGTTTATCTAGTCAAATTTGCAAAGTGTTGTAACAACTTCATTATTTTATTATCTCTTCTAAAGCACTGGACTTTAATGCGAGAGTTATGTGTTACGCTAAGCCATTGTGTCTTTTTTTCCCTATGTCATGTATTTATTATACATCTTTTACAGGGATATCAATCCTCATATTCCTCAGTACATATCCTCAGTACCATGGTACATAGATCCTTCTAAAAGACCTACACTAAAGCATCAGAGACCACAGCCAGAGAAACAGAAAAAATATAGCACCTCTGGAGAATGGTACAAACGAGGAGTTAAAGAGGTATGCAAAATGTTTTTGTCATAAATGAGGATATGATTTCCGGTAACATGTTTTTGAGGGATACAGGAGTTGGGAATTCTAATTCAGCATGCAAGTCTCATTTGATCAAACACAAGGCAGTGTTTGATAATAACCAAAATACGTGTTCTGGGCTTGGCTAGGTCATGCACACTTTAGTTCTATTGAAAAAATGAATTGGGTGTTGGGAACATGTGTATGAATCTTGCCTCAAGTTTGTACAACACTGTCTTTTTTTGTTGCTTAGCATGCTGTGGCAACTAGATACCGTAAAGGAGCTTGCGAGAACTGTGGTGCATTGACACACAGTAAGAAGGACTGCATGGAGGTAAACTTGACTTTTAGAATCATGGTTTTGGAAACAGTGTGAATTCTGATCTTAGTGAAAAATAGCCAACTATAGATGAAAGAGAAATGACTAGTTTTGAAGAAGCTATTTTGAAAAACATTACAATTATTAAAAGGTGGCTTGAAAAAAATCTGAAGAAATTATTATGTAGGAAAAATAAAGGGAAGAAATGAAGAGAAGAAAGTTCAGGGTGTTGCTCATCAATTCTGTTTGTGATCAGTACTGCAGTGACAGCTGAAAACATTTAATTCTTCATAATAATTTACTTTAACTCAAGTGTTTTTTTTCTATTCCATGCCAATTAGAAGCTACCCCCAGAAATTGGTGTTTCAACTTCTTTCTTAACTCTGGAAAATAGACTTCAAAATTGATGGGGTTTAGAATCAGTTGTGCTATTTTAAAATTCAGAAATCAATTACCTGCATTTATTTACAATTCACAGGATTATAGTGCTGAACTTAAGTGGCTCTAGAGGAGCTCAGTTGATACTATTTTTAAATGGGTACCTGAGTAACATATCTTAGTCTAATGGTCTGACCCAACCATTGTTTTTTAACTTTCAGAGACCCAGGAGAATTGGAGCAAAATACACAGGCATGAATATTGCACCAGATGAACATGTGCAGCCTCAGCTGACGTTTGATTACGATGGAAAGCGAGACCGTTGGAATGGCTATAACCCAGAAGAGCACATGAAGATTGTAGAGGAATATGCCAAGGTTGATTTGGTATGTAGCTGTTAGGTTTTATTCAGGAAAAGTTTAGTGTTTGGTTTGGCTGGGAGGAGGCGTGCTTGTTATGTGCAGTGTTAATATTAGACCTTGTGCTGTACTGATAATGAAAAAGTGAGATGAATACTGTGGTTGATAACAAACTTCACATAAACTGAAAATTGAGATCAGAACTGGCAACAAAGTATAGATCTGTACAATAAATTGTCTCTCCAGATTTCTTACCTTTTAATAGGCAAACCTTAGAATTTATTACCCAAGATGAGGATTGAATCACAGGCAAGAAAGGAATTTATTTGGTTGTATTAGAGGCAATAAATCTCTACCTATTTTGTAAACTCAATTCATGTTATTCTGTTAATGTATCCTTTTTGTTACCATGATGGAGGAGTGGAGTAGCAGCTCTGTGCAGGCTGGCATCCTGCTGTTGCAGATAACTTTCTATCTATATGTACCAGATGCATGTGAGCACTAAGTAACTCCTAAGAAAAGCTTAAAAAAAAAGGGTTCACTACCTTAGGTAGATGTTAGCTACCTGTTCCAAAAGATACTTAGGTGCCTAAGTAACTCCCTTCAATGCCTGGTCCTCAGTATCTTCCTGTAGTACATAGGAAAGATAGTGCTAAAAATTATCTAGTTAGTGTGCATAAACGTATGATGGGAATGTTTACAGGCAGAACCAGACTCTTCTCAGTAGTATCTAGTGACAGGACAAGAAGGAGTGGGCAAAATTGAAATACAAGAAATTCTGTTTAATTAGAAGAAAAAATTTTCTACTGTAAGGGTGATCCAACAGTGGAACAGCTTCTCCAGTGGGATTGGGCAGTCTTTATTCTTGGAGATAATCAAAACCTGCCTAGACACAGTCCTAGGCAACCTATTGTAGGTAGGCCTGCTCTGAGCAGAGGGATTGTCCTTGGCAGGCTCCAGAGATACCTACAAAAATTCACTGCTGCTTTGAAATCCCACTTCAGGAGCTAGACTTTGGTGTCCCTTTTTGCATGAACCATAAATGCAGTATCAGTCACAAAGTACCTTAAGTACTGAAGTTTTTAACTAGTCTATGAGGATACAATAGTAAAACATTTTTGTTTTTAAACACAACTAAAATGAGCTCTAATTCTTAAAAGTAGGATGAAGGTATTAATGATACAACTGCATAAATCTGGTAAACGTTAACAGTATAATCTAGTAAAATGGTTAGTGTACATAATTTCCTTTCCTTGAGCCTCAGAAAACAGTGTGGTAAAGCACAAGAGGGTAAAAGTTGTAGGCTGCTGATTTTTTTTACAAGCACCAAGACAGCCCCCCATTTTTTGGTAATAATTATCATGTTTAATAACAGCAGTCAGAGGAGTTGGATGTGATAAATAAATATTGCTGCCCACTTGCTGTTAAGAAGGAATATTAAAACAAATGTGTTTCATGATACATAGGCCAAACGTACACTGAAAGCCCAGAAGCTTCAGGAAGAGTTAGCATCAGGGAAGCTGGAGCAAGTGGTAAGTAAACTAACTCGTAATGTATTTATGTTCAGCCTTAATAAAAATACATCATGTTCCTTCTGCTCTGATGCTTTTCCTCTATACAGGGCCTGCTGTTGTCTTTTTTCTATGCCCTTCAGTAATTTAAAGACTTCCGTAGCCACCAGCATATTGTGTGTCACATTCAAGAATTTGAAGTGTCTTCTTTCAAATGAAAGTTGACTGTTTTCCTCCCATGGGCAAAAATTCCATGTTATTATTATTGCTAACATTAATGACATGGAATGTTGGGTCAAAAAGCTTTGTTTACATGTAATTTTGTTCATATACTGAAAGATTATAGCTGACTAATGTTGAGGTAATGACTGTTATATGACTGTGGTTTGTTTTAACAATGATTGGTATAAATTAGAATAGGAAAGTGTTTTCTTTATGTTAAACCAGAGTTGTTTCTTCTCCAGTCATTGCTATGACTTATTTGTAGTGTTACTGCAGAATTTGTACCTTCTGCTAACTTCTGCAAGCTCCTCTGAGATTATAGGTAGTGCTTTTGATAATCTTTGATGTAAAATTCTGTTTCTAAAAATAATTTCTGATCATATTCTATGTTTATAAAATGGGGGAAAAGTAGAGACTGCTACTGGTCGGAAGTAGGGTTTTTTTAATTAATACTTTAAGAAAGAAAACAAGCGCAAGAAAGACTACATACAGTTGGGCCTGCGTTTACCAGAGGTTGTCACCTCACATGTTGTCAGTAGATGGCAGAGTGTACTTAATCTCCAACCCAGCACAAACTACAGCCTTCCCGATAGAAAAATATTCTTTCTCTTTTTGGTGCCTGTTTTCACCACAAGGCAAACACTGCTGGCTTCCATATACCTTACAAAAAGAAGCTGTAAGAAGGGAAGTGTGTTTGAAACGTAAGAAATGGACAGGATCAAGACTATTTTGTATAGCCAGTTTGCTGGTCAGTCTTCTTACTTCCATTTTTAATGCTGCAAGTATTTTCAAGTTAGAGGCTAAGCAGGTTGAAAAATAAAGTCTGGCTCTGTTTCTGCAGATTAAATCATGGCTTCTGAAATCCTGTCAATCCTCATTAAGCATAAACACTGACTCTTTTTTTAAGCTTTCAGACTTGAATCTTGATTATACTTGCATTATATGAAAGTGTAAACCATTGCATTCAAAGGCATAGAAAGCTCTAACAAGCAGTGACAGTTCTAGTATTTGCTGTTCCTGCAAAGGCTTGGAAAATCAGTTTGGAATACAGTGAAAAGGTTTCCAACATACATCTGTTATAGAGACACTTACAAGCTCTTTCCTAGAACATTATGTTACAGTCTTTGTCACATCTAAATTGTATTGTGCATCCATCATCAAGCTCTGCTTTGATTGCTTTTTATATCCCTGCCATCTTTCCTTTCTCCACTGTCTTGCCTTCTCTACTGATGTGCTCTTTATTTGCTGCAGAACTCCCCAAGACACCAGTGGGGAGAAGAGGAACCAAATTCACAGACAGTAAGATGACTACCCAGTGCATCACACCTGTAGTTGGTTGAACAGTGAAACAAGGCTGCCATAAGGGTTTGAATGATGGGTTCATGCCACTGGCTGCCTGTTATTTCCAGCAGAGGTTGCTGGATTTCATAGAAGGGTTTTTGGGTTTAATTCCTGTGTGTTGTCAAACCTTGGGCATGCATGCAGATAACTAGTTATTAAGTGATATAATTTGTCCAAGATAACTATGTTCTTAACATAATCACAGATCTGGTTTTGTATCCGTTTCCATGTGAGGAAGTAGAAAACCTTGTATTTCTGAGAACTGTTGAATGTTAGATTAGCATGATAGCACACTTAAGCCCAGGTAACTGATGCTAGTTTTTAATACACATATTGCAGAATTTTCAATGAAACCACTAAAATCAGTTTTTCATACATGTCTCTAGTGTGAATGTGCTCTTTTATTTAGAAGTTTCCCATCTCTTCTCAGGAAAGAGATCATAACAGTGAAGATGAGGATGAAGATAAATATGCAGATGACATTGATATGCCTGGACAGAACTTTGACTCGAAAAGACGTATCACAGTTAGAAATTTACGTATTCGGGAGGATATTGCTAAAGTAAGTTAAGAATTCATTATGGGTGTTCTTTTATATTTATTACAGTTAGTTTCAAAAAAACTCGTATGCTCAAAGGTTAATGAGTTTATATATGGGTCTTGGGGCATGGACATTCAGGGTTATTCTAAGTTCTATTCCTGCTCATGTGATGACTTTGTCAAGGTTAACCTTCTACATAGATCCACCTTCTGAAATGTCTGAGCTGAGGGATACAGGAGTAACTTCAGTCTTTTTTAAGTCATAAATATTAAATGATGTTGTTTTCTTTGTCTAGTACTTGAGGAATCTGGATCCAAACTCTGCTTACTATGATCCCAAAACAAGAGCAATGAGGGAGAACCCTTATGCCAATACAGGCAAGAATCCAGACGAGTAAGTTAAAACAGGATCATGTTTCTGTATCCAACAAAACTGCTAAAAACAAGATTAATAGTTTTGCATTTTCTTTATCTGTATGTTTTGTACTAATGAGTATCTAGTCAGTTATAGATAGAAGTAGTAGTAAATATGGAAATATATTTAGCAGCACTTTTTGTTTTAGTATGTAAAAGTGGTATTTTAGTAATACTGGCCCTTAATGTTCAGGGATATGTGGACCACCATTTAGTTTAATGATCTGCACAAGAATTATGGAATACTGCTGTATATAGAGGTAATACCTGTAAACAATAATGATATTTATGTAAAGTATTTCAGTAACGAAATCTTAAACTTTATCCCTTGTTTGTTGGAAAGCACAGTGGAGACTAGCATGGAATATCTGTGGTACCCAAGTGAATGCTTGAATTAGGAGCAAGAGCTCCTCATATATTAACAGTGTCTACATAAAAAAGACTCTGGCTTTTGGCAGTGGCAGTGTCTAGATAGATAGATAACTAAAGAATACCATAGGCTGGGTTTTGGCTGCACATAAGACTATCTCACTTAAAACTCAAGTCAAGTACTTGAGCTGTGACCCAGGATTGACCTGTGTAGTACTGTGGCCTTGCAGAGCAGACGGGCCTGGAATAGAAACATTTATTCAAAGTACGGTAATTGGATTAGCTCTCTGCCTGAAACAGAATGGCACTGACTGGATGCTAGCAAATAATGCTCATTCCACCTCTCCTTTGCCCCCAGCTAGGGTCATGCCAGCCAGTTTTGGTTTTAGATGCAGATGTTTTCACTTCTATCCAGAATCATAGTTTGACCTTTGTTGAAACTGTGTTTCTGCCACAGACTAAATTTTTCAGAGTGGCTTTAGGGAGATGAAAAGAATAAGAAGTTGGATTGTTAACACTGATTTTCAATGTGTTTTATGCAGTCCTTGAATCTCTTTGAAGGGTGCAAAAGAGATTCTCAGATAACTGAGAATGGTGGAGCTATACACTAGGTCTGGGTGGGAGCTGTGATTCACAAATCCAAAAGCGAGAATCACTGTGCTAGAATATCACATACTATTTATGTATATTTATTGTGCAGTTGGATCCAAGTTTGACTTATGGTGTTTGGTATCCCAGACACAGTTCCAGGTCTCTGTCATAAGATAATTTGAGGTAAACACAGGCATAAAGTACTCTGAATTGCTATCTAATACTTGTATGACTGTGGGGAGCCTAGACTTTTAATTTCATGCATTGAGTTGAATGCTTCCTCTCCCTCTGTTCTTAACTCTCAGGGCACAAATGAGAATTTTTACTTTCTTTTTGGTGTTCTGTGGTTGCATTTAAAAGGAAATAATGTTTCTTGAATGCTAAAAACCCTATTGTTCTTTTCTGTAGAGTTGGTTACGCAGGTGATAACTTTGTTCGCTACACCGGAGATACCATTTCAATGGCACAGACTCAGTGTAAGTGGGTTTTGAGGTCTTTCTAAGGAAATTGATTTAAAATACTTAAGAATGCTTCTTTCTTGAAAAAGAGAAATAGATCTCTTTAGATTGAGGGTTTTTTTCAAATTACAGAATTAAAGATGATCATAATTTGCATGCATATACCAGTTTTAGAATAAACATTAAGTGAAACATCTTGTGTACACAGTGTTTGCTTGGGAGGCTTATGACAAAGGCTCTGAAGTTCATCTGCAAGCAGACCCTACAAAATTAGAGCTACTTTATAAATCCTTCAAAGTGAAAAAAGAAGATTTCAAAGCCCAGCAGAAGGAAAGCATCCTAGAAAAGGTAACAGACATTTGGTTTTATTTAATAAGAATTCTGTTGAGGTTGAAACCTGGGTCTTGGGGAACAAATAAAATCGCTAATATTTTCAGCATTTGCTGATCCCAGCAGCTTGGATTCATAAAAAACATTTTTGTATCAAAACACACTATCTCATCAATTAGATTAATTTTAGTATTTAGTCTAGGAAATGTTGAAGTTCTGCTTATATTTTTTGGATCATTGGGAGCTTGTCCGTTAACTGTTAGTTTTTCCAGTCAAAAATCCCACAGCAGTATGTAAGAGGACTGGGAATGTGGATTTTTATATTTTTTTTTAATAATACAAGTGGTTGATTTTTTTTTTCCAGTTTAAAAGTGGTATATTTTGTAAAATACCCAAGTAACAGTCTCCCAGAATTATTTTTAACCATTTCTTTTCTCTTAAATGTGAAAAGCAGAATTTTCAGACTAAGGTTTTGAGTGCAGTCTTCTAGACAAATATTTGGTTTATATTTTGCAACTGGCTTCTTGGGCAGCTTGTAACTAAATAATCCGTTTAGATCTTAAGCTTGTCAGGAGTGGGACAGAAAGTACTGCTTTGGTTGTACGAGAGACTTCTGGTTTGGCCTGAAAAGTTTCCCTGCTTTGTGTGAGGAGTATCACTGCTTTAATTCTGCAGGCAAAACAAACAAAACCAAACCAAAACACCACAATGGCCATAGGAGGAGATGTATTTCACTCTTAACTATTCTCTAAAGACTAAACTGTCTCTATCCACTCCATTTGTGTCACTTTCACTGCCGTCTGAAAAACACATTTTTAAAATGTAATGCTTAATTACATAAAAGGTGAGCTTTTTTTTCAAACTCTTACTTCTCTTTGCATTTTAGTATGGAGGACAAGAACATTTAGATGCCCCACCAGCTGAACTGCTGTTAGCTCAAACAGAAGATTATGTGGAGTACTCTAGGCATGGAACAGTCATCAAAGGACAAGAGAAAGCTGTTGCTTGCTCTAAATATGAAGAGGATATAAAGATCAACAACCATACAGTAAGCATATGCTAAGATTATAAAAAAAAATCAGATTCCCTCCCACTGGAAGGGTATGAGGCATGGTAGGATACAGTACATGATAATTAATACACTAAATAGATTTTTCCTGTCTCAAATTTGACACTCTCCTACCAAGGAGAAATTTCCAATTGTCGTGGTTGTATTGCAAATTTGAGTTACAATGGCAATCTTAAGCTACAGGGGAAGTTACTGTATTTTGCTTTGACTTTGAATGTGAATTGACCACATCCTGTTGCTTTTCTGTTTTTCAAAAATGTACCTGTGTAGCTAATGCAAAATTACAAACTATTTCTCATAACTTTGCCTTCTGGATTGTTCAAATAGTTTACTTACCAGGATATAAACTCAGGAATAGATTGCAGCTTGCTTCTTATGGGAGTATCACTATGGATGTATGTGTCTTCTCTCTCAGAGCATTTGGGGTTCCTACTGGAAAGAAGGCAAGTGGGGTTACAAATGCTGCCACTCATTTGTCAAGTACTCATACTGTACAGGAGAAGCTGGGAAAGAAATTGCTGTAAGTATTGTCTTATTTAGTCATTTGATAAGAGCTAAAAAGCATTACTCTTCCTGTCTAAGTTTTAGACTTTTGGTTGTTTAGGGTATTTGGTTTGGGTTTTCTTTTTGTCCTTCCCCATTCAAGTATGCATAGTAAGTGGCTATCATTTGTCTTGTCTGTTGTATAGAATGCTGAAGCAAGCTTACTACAGGAGCAACCCAGGGAGGAAGAACACATGACAAAACCCAAAACACTGATGGAGGTACGTCGTTTCCCTTTCTAAGGGAGGCAGGTATTTTTCCTCAGCATCTTAACAGATGGAAAGATACGTGTAACTACAAAATTATGCAAGTCATAACAAGTCTGAAAATCATTAGACTGCATTAATAGATCATTAGCATCTCTATTAGTGCCATATAAGACCTTAGTTTTCAGTAGACTCTTGGGACTTAATGGCTTCAACATTACTATTTGCAAGTTGAATCTTAACAGTAAGTGGTTTTCCACTTTACAGATCCACCAAGAGAAATTGAAAGAGAAGAAAAAGAAGAAGCACAAGAAGAGCTCGAATTCAGATAGTGAGGGTGAAGAGAAAAAGAAGCAAGAAAAACTTAAAAAGGTGCACTTATATTCTTCAGTGGTTTTGTGGCAAAAAGAACTTGAAAAATATTTTACAACAACATTAGTTTTATGAAGCCTGCTATGCAGTTCCGTGGCATTCTGTGGGATGTTCTTTAATGCTAATTTTGAGCTAAAGCAAATTTAAAATGCTTTTAGATGTCCTAAAGTATATTCCCTATTTCTTGGGCAAGCATGCAATAAATGCTTAGTTTTGTAAGGTTTAGTTCAGATGATTTAGAACACTTCCTGTCTAGGCACCACAGCTGTAGATCTATAAAAGACATTTCAGAACAGTGATTTGTGTATTGAAGAAAGATTGAGAGATCAAAAGCACTGTCAAAGCTTAACTTAGCACTTTTTATCCCAGACGTTCCTAGTCTCACAGCTGATGCAATAAATCCATCCACCAAGCTATAGGCTGACTGCTGCTGAACAGCCTTTCCATGAGCACAGCCGCTGGATATTCAGACTGTGAAATGATGTAACCATGTGAAACTATGGTTAATCAAAGCATTGTACAAATGCAGTTTCTTTTAAATAGCCAGAAGGAGCAACAGTAGTAGTTTGAGGAGTGGAATAACATGTATTTCAGAAAGCACTTAAAAAGCATCATAAATATATATATATATATCCCCCCCAAAAAAAAAAAAATTACATTTTAGGTAGAGCTGAGGAGTTTCTTACTTGATTTTGGCAATTGGAAAGAGATAAAAGTATCTTGTTTGTAAATATTGTTATACCATCATTTCATGTTAAGCTCTAAAAAAATGAACATTAAGTGAAGTATGCTGTGGGTGCACTGGACAGATGTGCATTGCTTTTCCCACTGTTCTGCCTGCTGCTTCTTCATGATCCTGAAACCTAATATAAACTTTCATTGTGATGTTTTGTTTTTTTTCTTTCATTTCAGGCACTAAACGCAGAAGAGGCTCGTCTTCTTCATGCAAAAGAACTCATGCAGATAGATGAGAGGAAGAGACCATACAACAGCATGTATGACAGCAGGGAACCAACAGAAGAGGAAATGGAAGCTTACAGAATGAAACGTCAGAGACCTGATGATCCTATGGCCTCTTTTCTTGGACAGTAGTCATGGCAGAAATCATTCCTCTACACTAGACTCTTTTTCATTGTTTTTTACAGTTCTATAGAACCTGCTATGGCAGAGACCTTTTTTTGCACCAAAAAAGATGGTGAAAACTTCTTCCAGTAGACTTAATTAGATATACTATAGCAATAAGTTAATAGACATAGCAGTTAATTCAGGACACATATCTATAGTCATGTTATATGTGTGTGTATGTATACATACGCAGTCACAAATATATATATATATACACACGTGTATATATATAGGATATTACAGAGTAGAAATATTTTATCTCTTCATTGGAAAAGATCTGATCCTGGCTACAATTCTGAGTTCATTTGGCCAACCAATATATGGATAAAGTAATGATACATTTGGCAAAACTGCTCAGAAGAAATGGTTGTTAAGTGTTGCTTAATACATAATAAAAATTGTTGCAAAAAAATATAACAGCTACTGAATCCTTTTCTTTATAAGGGGAGTTGTGTGTCATGTTGCTTTAAAAGGAGAAATAGTTTCTTTTTCAATTGCTCTGTAGTATTTTGGAAATGTAAAAATTGATAACTTTGTACAGTTTCTGTTAAATTAATACAAATATCTTAACTGCTGTCCAGCCTTTTTAATGATAGGAGATGCTGACTGTAGAGCTTTTAAATTCTGTTTCTGCAGATGTTAACATACAAAGTTCAGTCGCAGAGATCTGAGTTCTTTTGATAACAGTATTCATCTCAACCTTTATAACTTCCAGAATCCTGTTGCTTGATGTAATACCAAGCGTTAGGCTCTAATATCTTTTGGCAATGTAAAACAGCATCTGCTTTGTGTTTGGCAATACTAGTCCTTAAACTGGGAGTTTTCTCCTTTAACTATTAAAAGTTGGAGAAGTGTGAGAAACTGAACAGCGTGACTTTGGAGTTGGAAGGCTTACAAATTATTTCTGTTATGGTTTAAACTGTCTTATTAAACATGGCTTTTGGTTACATTAATGGTAGAGCTGAAGATGCTGTAATCCTGATTACAATTTCTACTTTGTAAACAATGAAGGAAGTTTAAAGTTCCTGGCAGAAGGTGAAACAGTGTTAAAGGTGCTGTACCTGTAAAGCTGCTTTCCTTTTTTCTTTGGGTTTTCTTTGAGTCTGCTTCCCCTTTATTTTTGTTACAGACATACTAATTCTGGATGCAAACTTTATTTTGTAAGACTTAAATGTCTGAATGTGGGCATTTGTTTTTGAAACTTGATTCTGCATATGAAAAATAATAAACCCAAGTAGTGAGATCAAAGATCTCGGGGTGTGTCATGGGTTCAGCAGCAGCAGTTATTTTTTCTTTAAGCAGTAGCTGGTGAGTACTGTGTTTTGGATTTTTGGC
>JASSUY010014548.1:0-26133 GCA_032466535.1 Forpus xanthops | reverse complement strand
AACGGGTTCAAACTGAAACAGGGGAAGTTTAGATTGGATATAAGGAGGAAGTTCTTTACTGTGAGGGTGGTGAGGCACTGCAATGGGCTGCCCGGGGAAGTTGTGAATGCTCCATCGCTGGCGGTGTTCACGGCCGGATTGGACATAGCCTTGGATGACATGGTTTAGTGGGGGGTGTCCCTGCCCATGGCAGGGGGTTGGAACTGGATGAGCTTAAGGTCCTTTCCAACCCTGACTATTCTATGATTCTGTGATTCTGTGTGCAAAAGGTAATTATTCCCTTCTTAAAATCTGTAGGTGTAAAAGGTTGGAATAAAATCTTACTGTCACCCTGAATTTTTCATGTTAAATTTAGGCAGTGAAGTTAGAGCAAATCCTTGACCTGTGTAAGCATAGTAGTAATGCTTTTATTTTGCATTTTTGGGGACAAAATGTATACTTTTGAAATTCTCTTTTTTTACAGATATAGAAGGAAATCCATCTGCTGGTGGCTGATGGAGATAATTTCCAACTGAGTTTGTCAGCTGAAAGCAACTACTACAGCAGAGCGTGCTGCAGACACAATTGTCAGCTTCGATCTCTTTATTGCTCTTTTGTAGTCTGGGGTTTATTTACAGCTGGAGGACACTGCAGAGAATCATGTGTAGGTCTCATTGTAGTAACGAGCTTTTCCTAAAATCATAATCCTGATTGTTTCCAGCAGATCTCTGTGGGCTGTGTGGATAATGTCAGTGAACACTTTTGTCCATACCTGTGCTCACAGGAAGCTTTTCCTATTGGTAGGTTTAGAAATAGGAAAGGAAAAGGGAAAACTTTGCCAGCACCTACTTTCAGCATTGGGTAAATACACAACTTCCTATAGTAGAAGCAATGTTGACTACTTAGGGAAATTTATCTCTGAGAGGCTATTTGCTGCCTCAATTGGAGGTATTCAGCCCTTTAATGTCTAAACCATTTGGTTCCCGCAGTGATGGACATGTGGAACATAACTGATGGATCCACCTTGCGTCCCAGCAAGGCTGTTCTAGTGTCCAACCTTGACAGAGTGGAATGAAGTTTGCCTGGCATGTTACACCTGGAGCTGCACAGAGGCAGACAGCATGTGAAGATCACGCTCTGGCCACATGTAAACTGCTATTTCTTACATAGAAACACAGTGACAAGACAACAGCTAGAGAAAGGCCATAGTCTTGTTGTGGGGTTTAGATGGTGCAGAGCTCAAATCTCCTTGATCACATCAGGTGTGTCAGCCAGGACTAGAAACACTTGAGCATTCTTCAAGGTTTCTGGAGCCAACCATTAATAACAAATCCACCATTTTTCTTGGTTTCTATTTAAGCAACACTTTCAGCACATACACTGACACTTTTTATCCTCAATAAAAAATCACACCCACAGGATGTCAGGACAATACTCAGAATGCTTAAAGCCCCAAGACACTGTGATAAAGGACTTTCACAGCTGTGACAGGATGATTGATTCCCATTTTCCTCCTAGCTTCTGTAAATCTTAGGTGAATACGTAACTTGTTTTATGCATGTGTTGTAGCTCATAAAAGCAAATCTGTTGCCTGCCAGTCGTTCAAGATCGCTGAGGGTTTGCTGGGATTCCTGGCATAACTATATGCCATAACTATATGGCATAAGTATCACTTTACAGGTGGAAGCATCCTCAGAAACCAATACTGGGATAATTCCAGTCAGTGAGACTATCCATGAGTGAGGATAAGCATGTGCATACTTTGGTAAGGATCTAAGACTGAAAAGTTCTCCTCTCCAATTAAGACCATCATGAAGTTAAGATAATGAAGTAGTCATCTCTATGTACAGCTGCTCCAGCAGGTATCCTGCTGCCTCAGCATCTCCGCTCTAAAGAATACCACAGTTTAGATGAGGGGTGTTTCCTGTTTCCATGACACACAACTCCAATTAAACCCTTTCTGCACCTTCCCTGAGCAGAAGTCTTCATTTCAGTAATTGGAAGACACCATGGTACAGACACGCTGTTTCATCAGATTTTAGCCTACGAGACTTAAAACTAACATTTTCAAAAGCATTTCATGGTTTGAAAGGATGGTCAATTAACCTTCAGTTTCCTGTGGGGAACCCTGCAAAGAACTGTCAACAGTTCAGTTTAGAGAGATTTGTCCAGTGACCTACAAGGCCACTAAGTTCACGAATGCATGTAACAGTGTCATCATAGATTTGTTTCCTGGGTTACTGTCACCACTTGTTTGGCAGTTTCTGCTACAGTACATAGGTGACTGACTGAATGGGGAGTGCTTCAGTACAGCCTGCTCGAAACCAGGAGAAAGGAAAATCTCTGCTATCTTCAAGATGAATTATGCACCTCTGTCTCTTCCTTCCATAAGGTTCTGTTCATTTTTCCTAAGATGGAGCCGGGGGGAATTCATCATCTGCCTGCTGAGTTTCTTTGTACTTTGAACACTCTTCAAGTGGCAATGTAAGGTAAATGTCTGGTTGTTCCACTGGTGACAGTCTTCACCTCTAAGTGATAGCAGCATCTCATTTTTATTCCAAATTGAGGGCATTCTGTGGGGCAATAGGAATTGATTCAGGGGATGCACCTGCAGAAGAAAGGCAGGCATCCCCATTCTGATCCCTTTAAGAGCCTGCATGCCACGAGCTGGATATACTTCAAACTAGAGGAAATGCAGGCATTTTTATATTAGGCATTTTAAAACTAAGGGTTGTGATTGAAATCTGTGCCCAGTTGTTCTGAGCATGCAGAGACAGCCATGGCTCAGGTTCCAAAGGTCTTCCTGCATAGGTTGATCCCTGTCTGAATATAGCCATTGAGTCCTAAACAGATGTATGGGTCAAGTCAAGCTGGTTGTCCCCTAGAGCTGGGGGTGACTGTCTCCCAGTGCTTTCAACCAGGAGAAGATGCTGGAGGAAGGGGA
Source organism: Forpus xanthops (assembly GCA_032466535.1). Taxonomy (NCBI): domain Eukaryota; kingdom Metazoa; phylum Chordata; class Aves; order Psittaciformes; family Psittacidae; genus Forpus; species Forpus xanthops. The sequence goes on along the minus strand of JASSUY010014548.1, from coordinate 23,210 downwards.
AAACACTGGTCCTTTGTATTGCCAGTAACCCGACGTTGTATTTTAGCAGTGACACATTTGTGTTGTTCTAATGTGGCCATAGTGTCCACTTGAGGTTCTTAGTGTGCAAGGAGGGAAGGATGAAGAAAGCTAACAGGTCAGGTTATAAACATGCACATTCTTTCAGAGCCACACTGGGGAGAAGCTCAAACGCTCAACTTTGTTCTGCCTTTGCTCAGGAGTCACAGAGAACAGACTTAGGATGCAAAGCATGACTGTAGGTGTAAGGGGGAGGGGGCAGAGGATAAAGTGCCGTTGGCAGCACATTGTAGGAGCATCGTTAGACATTGAGAAAGATATCATTAGATTAAAAAGGTATCTTCAGACAGAAACAAAAGGCGAGCCAGGCACAGCGCGACAGCAGCGCCCAACATGAGCTGCAATCACTGCTGCTGACAATGGATGCGCAGGTTCCCAATCTCAGGCAGTGTCCAAGGATGCTCACACACACTCACTGTCATTCCAGAGAATAAACAGTCAACAGAGCTCCACGTCTCCCTCTCAGCTCAAGATGAATTACTCATCTGAAATGACAGCTACTGTCTAGTGCCTGAGCGTTGTCAGGCGCCGTGTCACCCATTCATGTGCTTCAAGGACAAATGGGTTTGCTTCTCCGGGGCATGTTTCTCAGTTTGCCTTGAAGGTGCTTAGCAAAAGATGACAGCTCTTTTCCCATTTGTGTTGCTGAGGCTGAATAGGAACTAATCTGTTCATCATATGTTACGTCTACCAAGACAGAGAGGGTCATGCATTCACGTTCCTTTTCCTGGGTTTATTTTCCATCCACTCTATGAGTCTTTGTAGCACTTGTGTAAAATGAAAGCTCAGCAGTTTTTGGAGTTTTACCCAAGTAAAATACTGATCCTGCTGAACTGAAAATGGGCTCTGGGATATGAAATTGGGCTCTTACTTCTCTCGCTTTTCTTTTGTCAAATAGGTTTAACCTTTATGCATTCTATGTCTTGCTGGTTTAGAATGGGCAGCTTAACGGTCAGATGAATCGCAGTGTATGAGTACATAGCAGCAAAACGAATCTGTTTGGGTTATTCATGTGCTTTTGGGTTTGATTTACTTCCTACTTCCTTATTTAATAACTAGGTTCCTTAAGACTCCTTAAGCTTGAATGACCCATGTTTTGTTGGCAGGTCTGTTCCAATGACCCCTGCCAAGACCCCTGCCCCAGTGCATCTATTGGACAAAAATGAATCTATTCCAGGAGCTATCAGTTCCCATTATCTCTAATTGAGGCTGACAGTTGGAGACAGGCCTCATTATTTTTAATTGGGCCCTATAGTTCTAGAGTTAAATTAAACACAATTTAATGCAGATAGCTCATATACATTGGCATGACAGAGTCAAACTTTCCTGAAACAACAGGTTTTGCTTCCAGGCTTTGCTTTTAAGGTAGTTTTACTGCTTTGAGCTGTGCACTGTTTGCAAGGTGCCTGTTGCTGAGGACATGTGCATTCATTAGTGTGTCCTGATCATGTACCTGTGGAACCTTGCCACTATGTGCACTTCTGCACTGAAAATCAGTGCGTAGGCATACGGTAGTGATGAACAGCTCGGACTGTCTGGGATAGATTCATATGCCATACAAGAGCTTGTAAAATCATTCCTTGTGCTCATAGGGAGGCAGCAGTAGGCTGCAAGACTAAGTCAGCTTTCAGTGAATCTTCTGCTTTGCCAGTGTTACTGAAGGAGGAAATGCATCAATGATACTCCTGTTTGGATTAAAGGTCATGGAACCATGTTTCCCACTTACAGCAGGCTCTGATTGCTTTCAGAAGCAAGTTTCCCTTTACAGGTAAGGTTAACAGATAACTTCTCTCACAGGACATTTCCTTTCGTACATCTGCATGTGCTGTAGCTCCCTCTACAGCTTTGCTTAAGGTCAAATGAATAAACTACGGCACTTCCCTAATGAGCTGTGACACACATAATCAAACTGGGCAGGTTTTCACCAAGGTGCATGTAGGAATCCAAGACAAGTGTTCCTCTGGAACGGCAGGAACTCTGAGAGCTCCAACAGCTTGCATTCAGTCATTATACGTTATTGCGTGCTTGATTAACAGGTACGTATCATGGAAATTATGTCATCAAGCCTATAGGCTGGGATTGTCATGGGGAAAAAGAACAAGTGTTATCCTGTTCCTGACTGCTTTCCTTGGCCTGGGGATGGGGTCCTTTCCAGACCAGAAGTCACTTATGCCTTACTTCTCCTAGCAGGTTTCTTCTGCAGCATGTGACACCCTCAGCACTGAGTCTCACCGCAGAGAGTGAGAGGGATGGAGGTTAGCAGGGAGAGAAACCAGTGCAAGAGGGAGAAAAGGGAGGGTCAGAGCAGAAGCTTGCAGGACGAGTGGCAGTGATAGTGTTCAGGCTGTAGGGCAGGACTGCATTTCCCCTCTTATAGCCAAACGCATGAGCTGCTCAGCTCCTCTACTCATTAGGTATTTTTGTTAGCTTCAGCTTGGCCAGCAGAAAACCTCTCTTTTTCCTTGCACTGCAGGAGGTCTCTGCTGTGACAGGCTAAAATCCCCAAAGATACAAGGGGTCTGTCATATGCTGTTGTCCTTTTGATTGAACTTGGAGAGAAAAGGCTTTTGTGTAGCTTGTGGCCAGTTAGCCAGCACACTCCTAATATTTTAGGCCCAGATTTAGTGACCTGCGTGAGAAGTGAGATTGAAATGGATTTATTACAGCTTTCCAAGCCCCCAGAAACCATGGACCTGCACTTGGGAGGTTTAAGGGCTCTCTTGTGTGTTAGCATTTGGGCACTGCAGAGAGATTCATGTCTAAATATTCACAGCGACTGTGCAAAGGGGGGAAGTCTTGTTAGTTGTGTTTTACACACATGGAGCTGAAGCTTTAAGGGTGTATTTACGTGATACAGTACAATGCTATGGAAAGGATGAGGTGAGGTAAACTTAAGTGGCTTGGATCCTGGAAAGCAGGATGGTTTCTAGGTGTTCTCTGCACATACTTGCTTTGTAAGGCATTATCCTGTGTGCAATAAGCATTTTTGGGGTAGATTCACACCAGAGGTTTGTGGCTAAGCAGAGAGCTGCATCCAGGGGTCACAAATCTTGGCTGACTCTATCAGTCCTATTTCTGTGCAGCCATAGGCTCCCACGGTGGGTAAATTACACATTCATTTATTAAATGGTAATAAATGGATTTGTCATTCCCAGTTATTATCCAAACGTAACCAAAAATCAAACCTTCTGCTCTGTTTAAGCCACCTGACTTTGTTTCTGTCGGCACTCACAAAGCTGTGCCCTGTGTGCTGGGCTCCTCTGCTTGTGCACAGCCACTGCTCCTGGGCTGACATGCGTGGAGCCAACGAGAGCTTCCAGGGCTGACAGACACCTTCTCTGGAGCATAATGACCCCTTTCAGCTGTAGCTAAAATGCTTTGCATGTCACCCCTCTGTTGTTAGCAGAGGAACGAAGCTGACAAGAATATCACTTCCGTATTTGTTGTACTAATTAACTTGTGGTCATCCCAGCAGCCCAGTCGGGTACATTGCCTTCCAGCTCAGGTTGAAACTTTACATCCTTGTTCGAAGAAATTCCTCCTAACTGCACGTGCAAACAGAAGGATATGTTCAGTTCAAAAGAAAGGAAGAAAAGCAAGGATTTATTGTACTGTGTGGCATGACGACAAAGTTATAGACAACGTTTTGTCAGACACGGTGTTTTCTCTTTGTTGGTTTGTTTCCTAGAATGCCAAATTCAGGAGAAGACAATGAGACCCAGGCCCTGGGAAGGTGGATTTTCCTGTTCCAAATACCATTCTGAGTGATACCAGTGAAACCTCAAACATAAACCAAGTCCCATGGCACAGGTAGGAACCCGAGGCAGTGACTGAAGCATTTGGTAGGATGTGTTACATCGGCATGATTTCAGGTTTGTCTTGTGAAGATGAACTCTTTGATGGGCTACATTCGTGATTCCGTGGCTTGCACAATTTACTTTGTAAGAGTCATGGATTGTCATGGCCATCCTGGATTGATAGTAAAGGGTTGTAAGAAAGACAGGCTTGTGTTTGTAACAGTCTCTTCTCAGCAGGTTTTAAAGCTTAAAGCATGCTGGCTCCGCCAAGCAGTCACTTATTGGTTGTACCTCCTGCTCAGTGAAAATGATGTATTCCGATCTTAGAGTCTTTGCGGCTATACTACCTATATACACGTAAGCCCAGTGTGGTTTGGAGAGACTTACAGGGAGCAGGTTGTGGTTTCACTGTGTTTTACCAGGATCAAATTATCTCCTGTTCCCTCTGGGCTTTTTTTGTCTGCTTTGTTTGTTTCCTCTCAACTGGCTCCAGAAAGAATGTGGGTTATAAACAAAAGATGCGGAGGATTTAATTTAGCTGGTCAAAAAATACTCCTTTCAAATGTTAAAACCGGGGCTGAAAGAGGGCTCTGAGCTGCTGGGTTGAAAGGAGAGGAGATTTTTCTCAGTGCTGTTCAGCCATCACCGGCCCCAGCAGTGATGGGAGAGACTCAGGTCCTAAGCTGATGGATCTGCCCCATGCTACCTTCTGACACAGCACCACTATTGTACCTTGCCTGCTAGCCTGCTTTCTTCTTTAAATAATATATACAGGACAGGCCTGTATAATTCACCAGGCAGCTTGCAGTGATGTGGAGGACAGATTAAAAAGGAACATGAAAGTGTTTGGGGGTTTTAGCAGAGCTAATAGCAGTCCTATTTATTGGGAAGTTTGGAATGAACGAGTACTATTTTAACACCAGCAAGAACTCAATTAAATATGAACAAGAGGAGGCTGGGCGCACGGTGAAGTATTTCTCTTTCCCTTTTGATCGCAAGCAATCCTTTCAGCTCTGGTCACTGAAGACAGCTGGCAATGAAATGGGTGTGTGAAAGAGGAGGAAACCAGATATTATGTTACTTAAAAGTCATTCATCATGTCACAGGAAGGCAGGAATCTGAACTCCTGAAATGAATAATCGCTAAAGGTGATCTCTCCGCGCAGAGGTACTGCGGCATGAAGCTGCTTCCAGCCACTAAACTATTCCCTCTGTAATCAGGCCGGGTACCCGAGTGCTGTGCTTGCAGTATGTCCAGGGACAAACAGGACACACTGCAATGATTTCCTGGGCGAGAGACCTCCGTGGACTGTCTGTATGCAATGCAGTATTCCCATCACCGCTTCACCCACTTGGGCACTGGAGTAAAGCAGGATTCTGGGTTCAGTTTTCAAGCCTGAGTCGCAAGGACCCATCAGTATCTGCCCATCAGAGAACCTTGGCTCCAAGCACAACTTTGTCATTTTGCATTTGGCAGCAAGGAATATGATTTCCTTCTGTCTTTTAATTCCATGCTCTTTTTTAACTACCCTGCATTCCTCACTGAGAGTGGATGGCACAGAGAGATCTGTTGGGTACTTTATCTGGTGCCGACTTCAAGGTTGTAACTGCCTCAAAGAGTAACAGTGCTTTTGCTGGTGGTGAAGGTAACAGTGCCATCGCCCATCAAACGGCCCAGGCCGGGTTACTGAATACATACAGGGATTTTGAGATGAGGATGGGTCCAAAAGCTCCTGTCATCAAAACAAGCGATTGTGAGCGATCAGTGTAACACTTCATCCTGAGGGTTCAACTGGTGTGAGCACACTTTGGGTTTTCATCTCTTGTAATGCTCAGTGACACACACAGCTCTGCTCTGATTGCTTGTCATACATCAACTAAGGAGTTTTCCTCAGTGTTTCTGCCCTGATGTCAGCAGTACACATTCATGTACTCTTCATCTATGTGTGATTCTCTTCATCTATATATCATTCATATACACTTCATCTATTTAGCTGCCTGAGATCTAAAGTGAGTGGCTGTGCAGTGTGTGGGATTGTTAGCCTGAGCCTTTGCTGCTGCTCAGTTCTGTCATGTGAGCACTCCTCTCTCTTCGTTGTGCATAGCTTTGCATTCTGCTTTGCTCTGCTTCATGTATAAATATGCACATGTCCTTTAGATGCACCACACAATACGTAATGGGGAATGAACTGGTGGATAAATCTTGGTGGATAAATCTCAAAGGAATTTAGTAAATGTTTTCTCTGTCTTTATTTGAGCAGCTCTGGAGGTCTCTTGGAGCTCGAGGTCTGTTTTCCATCAGGTAATGTGTGTGGGACTGAGCGTGAGGACAGAGCAGCACAGATGCCAGCAGAGGTAGGACTGCCTCTCTTCAGATCTGGTTACAACACGTCAGGACCCTGGAGGAAAAAAGGGAGAATACAATGTGTGAACGTTGAAGTTGAGTATTCATTCATTACAACGCTCTTTAGATTCTGTTTTCTTTAGGGTAAGGCTGTATCCTTGTCAGAGGGGACAGCACATTGCACAGTGAGATGGAGGGATCACAGGCATTGTGGCAATGCAGGAGAGTTGGTAAAACTTAGTCTGAATTGGAGTGGCATTAAACATTCATGTGTAGTCATCATCTGTTCCTCCTTTGTAGGATATCTGCACTTTTAATTTTTAAGCAAGTCTTAGCCTCAGCCTGGGAAGAGGGATACTATAACCTAGAGAATATACATTATTAACCTTGGAGCATCCAGCTCCTGTCAGCTCCTACAGCTCTGACATTCCAGTTTGTGCACTAGCAGATGAGCACCCACCACTCGGTCTGAGCCACTGGCACAGCCTGGATGGGGCTCATTCCAGGGCCAGTTTCAATGCAGCAGATGGGTGCACTCACCTATTTCAGTAGTTGTAATTAACCTTAATGCTTATACCAACTCATCGAAGATCGCTGGTGCTTGCAATGTAATCTCAAGGAAGATAGAGTTTCTAGTTCTTATCTTGGAAAAGTGGCCACTAAGTGTATGCAGGTACTGCAGGACCGAGTCCCCTGCTCCCACCATGAATTATTAATGGTGCTTTATTCGGGTGAGGACGTAGCCTCACCCACTGCACAGTGTTACCAAGGACCTTAAACAAGTTCAAAGCACCTTTTGAATGGTTTAGCTGGAATAATTGTAAAGAGCTGACTCTAACAGCCTTCAAGATGGATACCCAGGTAACTTTCATTATTAGTGGCTGTGGTGATAGATGAATTAGCAGCTGGCAGGAGATGTAGCTCCATAGGATATTTCTATTAACTGCATTAGTAGATATTTAAGTAGTGCATTTCCATAGGCTAGATGATGGTATAATGACTTTGGAATAATACTTTTCTAAAGCACATATCTGATAGAATTCAGTCACAAGTATCAAGAACTTCGTGGTACAGAAGCATGTGTTGTGTTTAGCTTGGATGAGGGGCCTTCAGTGGGAACAATGACTTCTATCCTCGATGCCTGTGTACCAGAAATGTTCACTTGCCATCTCTGCTGGCTAATTTCATTTAGTGGACTTCAACAAAGGAACTTCTTGGATGCTGTGACTGGTGACATCTCTCTTGCATGCTAATGCAGTCTTGACAGAGGAGATGGCAGATGGAACTCCAGGATCAAACCAGCTTTTCTCCAGCAAGATACTAAAACTCAAAGGTTTCTAACGGCTCTTGCCATTAGGGTACGGGTTTCTCAGTCTCTGCTCATGGCTTTTTCTTGCCATAGACTGTAGCGGAACCTCCAAGTAAAACTCTGTAAGACCTCTGTAGCACTAACACAGCCTGTTCTCTTAAACAGTCCAGTTTAGCCTTTCTAAGTGCTTAGCAAGTTGTGAAGCTGGCCTGTGTGGACAGTGGTCACAGTATTGGCGTGGCACTCTGCCTCCAGCAGCCTCCATCAAACCTCATCATGAAACCCAATGACAGTGTCTGTAGGACAGACATCCAGGTAATCTTGACATCTGAAAGGTGTTTTCCAACCTAGTTGATTCTGTGATTCTTGGTGCGCAGCTGACTCATAAGCAAATGAATGACGTGATGAAGTTCTTGTGACCTACTTGATTCTAGATAACTTGATTTATTGAGCATCAGTGGGTTGAGCCCACTGAAGAAAAGAGCTTCCTTTGCACCTCCTTCTGTTCCCCTCTGGAAATTGGTGCCTATGTTGGAGGGAGGCAATAGAGTTCACACCCCATTTATTTCGTGAAGGTCAGTTGTGGTGTCCTCAGAGAACCATGGTTGAAAAGCATCACAGAGAGCTGCTCCATCAGGGGATTGGGCTGGAGAGAGCACAGCACAGGAGGAGAGGGAGGCCCATGCAGGCTGGGGGGGGCTTGAAGCAAGGAGTGACACTGAGTCACTGTGGAGAGGAGCTGGAGTGAAGGTGGTCGGCTGTGAGCAACGGCACAGAGCAGAGGGAGCAGCAGTGGACACAGACCAGAGCTCTGCAGCTGGCACCGTGAAGACCAAATGACAGAGCTTGATGCTGAAGCCAAAGAGAAGTAAGGGAATTATCCTCCAATAGAAGGTGACAGAGGCAGAAAGTAACATCTGAGCTGCATGTACTGAGTCAGAGAGAGAAATAACAGTGACCAAAGGCAAGAGAGGATTCAAGTTTTAATTAGGCAGAATTAATTCCTTCTAAAGCTTATGTCTGGCGATAGCATGGAGTGAAAGGAGGTAAGAGTGGGTTTGCTTCAATGTGTCTTAGTAGCAGAGAGGGGGATAGAGGGATCTCTTTTGGTGAGTTGAAGTGCAGGCTGCTGGACACGCAGGTGATGTGTGTGTCTGGCTGTGCAGTGATGCTGTTACATCAGTTTAAGGTTTGCTTATTGCAACACTGAAGGGTTTATTACCCTCCATTGTGCTTGTCCTTGTTGCTACTCAGTGGTGCATGGTCTGGTTGAAAACAGAGGCAATGGAGCCCCTCACTCAGATCCAAACCTCAGTATTGACATAAAAGAGTCCGTGGGATGTGATAGGTACCGTGCCAACAAAACTTCAAACTGATGCAGGAATGAGGGATTTCCTTTAAATAATAATTGTAAAATGATTGAAAATACTTTTTTTTTTTCCTGAGGAGGAATTATTTGATCCAATTAAAAAGTAATTCATCCTTCTCTTCCCCTTTTAATGTACTTTTGTTCGACAGACCCAGACTCCAGCAGCTGTTGGTAGCAGAGGGGTTTGCAACTTTGCTGGGGATGTTTTCCTCCCCACTGTTATGTGGGGAAACAGATCTTTGACATAAATTACAGTTACCATGCAAAAATCAACCCCACACTTCTTTGCTCTTGTCACATAAACCCACGCTGCTGCATTGCCCCTCCTGATGTTAAACCTGCTCCTTTATTCATCCTCCTAAGAAGAAGCATCTGGGACCTGCGTTTCTCCTTTCTAAAAGCCCAAAGCAGCGTTGCCTGCTCATTTTATTAAGGATGAAGCCTAAGAAGTCATTAATGTTTGGTTGCTCCTTTAAAACATACTTCTGCGCTTACCCATTTTACCTATTTAAACAGGTTTTCCCTGTTTCAGGTGATTATGTTTCCTTGCTTCAGCTGTGCTGTGGCTTTGTAAGGGCAAAGAGCTGAGTCACCTCTGCCTCCAGTCAGCCCTGTCTGGTGATGGATCATATACTGAGGGTGTAGTTCTGTGTTTCAGGGGGTTATTTTCCTCTTTCCTGCTTGGCTTGCCTCAGGCTGCCTTTTTGTAGCAATATGGAAGATGTGGGGGTAAGTTCAGAGCTTTTTATGAACTTTTCTGCTGATGTGTGCTTAAAAATGAGGCTTTCTGGCTCGATGAGGAGGGGTAACTGGTTAAGCTCGTGTCTGATCTGCTCTGTGTGGGCAGCAGTGGCTTCCTCCCTTCTTAAAGGAAGAGGGGCAGGACAGTTTCCAGGGTGTTTTGGGGAGGATGGTGTAACCAAGGAGGAAGGAAGGAGCTGGATTTCACCTGCTTGGAGAAGAGAGGGAGAAGAGAGGGGGTTTATCTTATCAGTGGAGAACACCAGAGAGCCTGGTGATTGTATGGGACTGCTTGTGGGGCCTGGATCTTTACTTGGAAACCAAAGCTAGATTAACTATTTGACTGTAATGGCTGGGTCCTGCTGCACATAGAGTGCTGGAGGTCCCATCACACCCTTTTGTACTTGTTATGGAGCCAAAAGAACTTGGATGCTCTAAGAGGGATCACCGTGCTGCTCCTTTTCCCTCTTCTCTGGTCCCATTTAGTCAACACAGAGTGCTCGCCTCTTCCCTTGCTTGGTTTTGGAGCTGCAGGCAGTGATAAGTTCCTTATAGGTACCATGACCAGATTGTTTCTACCTGAAGGATTGAAGCGTCCCGTGGCTAATGTCTTCCTGTTTGTCTTTGTTAGCAAAGTGCTTTGCGTGCAAGGGGGTCCAGGGAAGCTAAACCAAGGAAGGTCTAATGGAGATGTGTTCTGGCTCAGTTTGAAGGAGGTTTGCTATTTGTTCCCAAGAACGCTCCTTCTCTGCTGTGGCTGCTAGCTCTGCTAGGATATTGCACTGCCAGGAAACTTACCCCAGGTAATGGAATGAGCCTCTGCTTGCAGCTCCTCTGATGCAGCCTCCGAGCTCCTGTGTGCAAACTGCAGCCTTAGCATCGGCTGCTGCTTCAAGCCTGACAAACCCAACCCAGAGCAAGTGCACGTTCTAAATCAGCGTGAGCATTTGGGTGACCTTTGTTGTAATTCATGTGAATTACGTCTTGTGCTGTGGCCTCTGCAAGTTACTGGGTTGAGGTTGTTACCGGAGCAGATGCTGATGTTTTTGGAGGGGGTGGGAGGCTGTTGTGCAAGGATAAAGACTGGCTTTTCTATGGGAATGTGAGTTGTAGCCTTGTTCTGGACAGCACATCACTCATCCCATCTGCTTCCAGTTTTGATGCTGATTTGTCATCTCCCTCGAGAGGAGTGATTGCACAGGCCAGCTTCTCCTTGCTTTCTGGTACCCAAAGGATTTTATCATTGGGGATTGCAGTGCAGTGCTTCCATGGGAGATGTGATATCAATACTTACTTCATCTGAGGCCTTCTTGCTGTGCCCAGAAGTGTGGGGTTGGGTCCAGTTTTCCTCTGGTTCTCTTTGCTGACTGTCTCAAAGACCTGAGCTCACCATCATGGCATTTACATTCGTGTTTCCTTAAAGCAGTGCTGCACTGGGAGGTCATGAAGTTTTCCTAGTTTGGAATTATAGCATAAGAATGAAGACCTGTGGTAGTGAAAACAGCAATATGTGAACATACTGTTGTTTAATGCTGCTCTCTCTATAATGTATGGATTGACAGATATTGAGGGACCGTCCTTGTTCCTGGATGTTGCATGCATCTGCTCTCCCTTACTTCTAGAAGCTTTAACTCTGAATGTTGACTTTCCAGCTGGGAATCCTGTGCTCTGTTAGCTGGGGGATAAACTATGGAGCTTATCAGCAATTTGTGCTCTTGAATAAGACATCCTGTTCTGCAGTTAATACGAATTCAGGATTCATTATGGAGTGGCCTCTGCTGCAGCAGCATGTCAGAAGAAAACCCTGGCATTTATATCTAAAGAGCAATGAGAGAACATAAGAGCCAAGTGTCTGTGTTGGGGCCTGACAGGGTTTGTAGCTGGGTTTTATGGTGTCCGAAATCTCCCTTGTGAGGTTTGATTGTTGCTTTCCTCCCCTTGGATAGAGGAGCTGGGCTATGGGGCCACAGGCAGCAGTCTGCTCGGTGCACGAGGAGCGATGAAGCAAAAGGAGCTTTCCAAGCAGTTGTGTCAAGTAAAAGGTGATGAAGAGCTGGTTTATGCTTTGGGTCAGGTGCCTGAATGCATCAGTGCCTGCTGCCAGTGCTGCGAGCTGGGGGCACTGGTGTGAACTGGGAATTCTGGGGTGAGAAGGGCTATGTTCTCCTAACCTGCTCCAGAAGGGCAAGCATCCAGGCGCTAACCCCAACTCTGAGCTGCTCGTATTAACCTGACAGGCAATTGTTTTATTAGAGCTGACGTGCTGAATAGGACTCTCTTTAATGATATTCTTTACCTGTCTCATTGTGTTAAAGTGGGGCTAGGAGAAGGGGGGAGCAGAGGAGCGAGCAGTGGCAGGTGGAACCGTGCATCAGCACCGGTTCCATGCCCCGACCCGCACGGCGCAGCCCGGGTGGACCCCGTGTAACAAGAAAGAGTTGCTAAGAACAAATCTCTATTGTTCCCCGTCATCTTTAAATGAGTGTCAGGGTAGGCAGGGGGGCTTTGACCGTTAACCGCACAATTTAGCCTGCCCGTTGTGTCCGGCAGCCCCCCCCGCCTCGGAGTTTCTCGGATGAGAAAAGGCAGCCTCAGCCCCTTCTAAATGGGCCAACTCTTCTCCTTTGTGTGCAGACTGCCCAGTGTGAAATCTGCAGTGACGTTAAATGTTTTCTAATGAATAATTACTGAAAGGAAATGGAGGAATATATGTGTAATGGATTGTAGCGCATTAAAATGTTTTCTTTTGGGCACAAAAATGTTGTCCTTCACCAGCGCCGCCATTGTTTCAGGAAGCCTTTTGTGGGGGTTTGATTCTCAATGGATTATCTGTGAGCGCTCGCATTTCAAATAGAAATCAAAAGGGTCCTTTGGCAAAGTAATGTTTTTCAAAATGGCAGCCATGAAGCCCATTTAGTATTTAAAGTTTGGGCTTTAAAGAAATGTTTGAACTCTGGAGATTTTCTCACTTTTTTTCTTTCTTTTGATTTATGAAAGTGAAGTGGTTCACCTCGACCTCTCCTCTATTGAGCAAGACAGACAGTCACCCTTTAACAAGTCTATAGCAGACTATGCCCTGGAGACAGACAAGAGGCCTTAAGAACTGTTGGCATTTCCCTCGGCTGTTGATTAACCTTAAAACCCTCTGATTCTGTATTCTTTTGAGAAGAAATTAGGTTACAATGTGTAAATTTTTCCGCGGTATAATTGTATTTATGAATTCTCTTTGCCTTAAAAAGTGCGTGCATGATGGTCCAAGTTCCTCGTTGCAGTCCCAAGATGGCCCTTTTACATGGTGCTGCTGTAGTGTTTCCAAGCATGGTCAGTGTATGGCATTTTAGTTTCATTATAAATGGGAAAGAGGCTCCTGGAGATATAAGGGCCAGTCTCACCGGGGTAGCTAAACATCATCTCAGCTTCTTCTTGGCTTTGCTGCAATGGGGTGACTGTAACTTGGTCGCTGGGGGAGATCTGGTCTGGTTTAACCCATTTTATGTTATTGTGTATCTGAAAATCACCCTGAACACCTTAACTCTTACAAGCCAAGGTTTCCACAGGAGAGGGAAGTATTGCCCTGTTGCTCTGAGCTCACTCCTTCTTTGGTTCCTATTGCAAACATATACCTCTTTGGTGTGGATTCCTTTTGGGGATGGAGGGATGAGGTCCTGCCTTCTGGAGCAGACACTGTGCTGGCAGCTGCCTGTAGCCCCTTCCAGCATCCCTATGGCATACTGTGATCTTGACCTTGAGGTTGGTGCAGAGTCGAAGCGATGTGATTGCTGGGCCCTGTCCATGCTCCTCTGCTGACCTGGCCGAGCAGGCTCCTGCAGAACCTCTTCATGGCCAAGCACTGTCACTGCCCTTCTGGCTAACGTCCTTTGAGAGCCTTGAGTGGAGGAAGGTGCAGCAGAGCTCAAGGGCTTCCTTCCTGCAGCCCTTGCAGTGCTGCCATCCTGCTTTGAGGACCCTTAATGAGCAGATTCCTGTTGTGCACAGAGGAGCAGGACTGGGTCAGGAGCTGCCTCTTGCACTAAAGGACTATTTCCAAAACAGAGTTCTGACCTTTCCAAAGGAATCTCTATTAGCAGCATTGCTCCAAGCCCATCTGTCCTGAGCAAGCCTGAGACTCCCATCTATTATAAACCAAGATGTCTGCTCTCCGCGTTCCCTTCCTGCTGCATGAGTCTTATTTGCTTAAGTTTCAGGGATGGAGCAACAGAAGAACAGGCAAAAAAAAGGTCATAAAAGTTTGATATGGCATGGGGTTTCCTGGGATACCGGCTGGAGACAGAGGAACAAGTAGCCTGGGCTGTGCTTTAGGATCCCTGCATCCAGTGGAAAGCTCTGAGTTTTGGAGGAGTCGGGAATGGGAAGCTTTGTACAAAAGATCATAACATGAGAGTGCTTTTGTTGGTAAAAGCTATCCTTCCATTATCAAAACCTGATTCTTTTGGGAAATGGATGGTTCAAGGCTGGGTTGGACAGGGCTTGGAGCAAGCTGCTCTAGTGGAAGGTGTCCCTGCCTGTGGCAGGGGTTGGGACTGGGTGAGCTTTAAGGTCACTTCCAACCCAAACAGCACTGTGATGCTATGATTCTAAATAATATGTTAGACAAGTGTTTCTTTCCACTTCTGTCTGGAGATTATATGTAATCGAGAGGTTTTCATTTTAAGTTTTGGATGTTCTTTATAATGAGTATTTATTAGCTGAGGATAAGTCAGAAATGCCTTTGCCTGATTCAGCTCCCCTGATCTTACTGTTTGCCCATTGTCTTCAATGACTGAGTTGTTGTCGTTGACAGTTGGGCAGAGGGGAAGGAATTGGCAGCATGTAGCAGTCGTTGGCAGTCAGATTCCAAACCGAAAAGTCCTTTTTGGGGGTACAAACGGTCCATTTCACATGGGAAAGAAAAGGGATAATCCATGGAAATTCCAAGCTGCCGATTTAAAGTGAGTTTTGCAGTGACCTCTAGTGGGGAGCCAAGCCTGGAGCTGCGGGCAGGGGGTGAGGAACCTCAGGGGATGTGTTTTGTACCTGGATTTGCTCAAGTTACCCAGTGGAAAGCTTGCAGCCCATCACTTCATCTTCTGGTGAGACCTTAAAGTCTCATCATGCAGTGCTGTCGGCATAACCCTCATCTCAGCTCGAGTGCTGACAGCATGTTAGATAATTCATTGAGCGAGGAGGACGTTGGCATCTCTGCCCAAGGAGGGAGCAGCAAACAGCCCGACACATGATCCGAGGTGTCAATGGGCCAGAGCTTCAGCCCCGTTGGCTGAGAGAGGCACGGGTAGGAGAAGGCGATGACAGGAGGTGACATGCTGTGGCTGGGCAAAGCAGGAGGCACGGGTGAGCTGGAAACGCTTCTGCTTTTGTAGGGTGGGGGTAAGGAAATGCAGCGTCTGCAGTGGGGCTGTGGGGTGGAAGAGTTTCTGCTGTTATGCTGGGAATTGATGGCCTTTTGTGTGGCCCCGCTAAACGTGGAGTTGGGTGCTCGCAGGGCAGTTGGTTGTAGATCTGGGTGCTTGGGAGGTACACCGGTGTGAGTGTGCCCACCTGAGGCTCTCAGCCCTTTGTGTTTGCATGGCTTGGCTGGGTTGGGTTTTTCTGGTGCCTCCAGACTAGCAATGGCATCAAACTGATCCTCCTCTTTCCCTGTACATTAATCTCTTTAATGGTGTTAAACCAAAGAAACAGTAATTCAGAGCCTGTTGGAAAACGCAGCTCTGAGCCTCTGGTGATGATGAGTAATAATTGAGCAGAATTGCTTCTTTTTCAGTTATTTTCTATCTGTTTCCTGACAGATCTCATTTGTTTGGTACCAACTGATACAAGCTCTGCAAAAGAACCTGGCCTGTTGGTCCTGACCCTTTCCCAGAGCTGTGCATCTCGTGATTCGTGTTGTGATCTGACATAGTTCCTTTAGTTTCAGGGAGAAGAAGCTCGTTGTAGTGAGGGAGAGGGTTTCTCCTCCTGCTTGCATCTCAGTAGGTTAAAATAACCCTTCAACAAGAGCAGCCCCTTGCTGGGTAATGTGCACTGCTGAGTCCAGGGGTACCTCTTACTGATGGGGGGACCAGGTGAGCACAAAACTAGTAAAGCTCAGGACACAGAGTGGGAAATGCACTGTAAGAGCATCTCCTGACCTCAGATCAGCAAAACGCTGTCAAAATCTGAGTGCAAAGCATTGGGATTTTTGTTTAATGGAAACAGTGTCACTTCCCAATTAACATACGAGTGAGAGAACTGGGTTAAGGAAACCTGATCAGGTAGATGGCCACTGTGCTTTCAGGCTTATGCTTTCACTCTTCCTGGCTTGAGGAGAAGGTAACAGTCTCTTGTCCAGCTTGTCCTGGGTGCTTTCTCGGAAGGACACAGACTCCTCCAGTTGTTTCTAGCCTTTTTGACTGGTAAAACAGCAAAATCTAACCTCAGGCAGCCATTGGGCTGATGGGCTGTGCTCTGGTTTGAGTCCTGTACTGCCTTAGGTCACACTCAATTGGAAGTTCTTGGTTCCCATTGTGAAGATTAAGGACAAGCTGTACTAAAAATGAGACTAACAGTAAAATTCCTGTTTAAGGGCTGACCTCCTAAACTTCCCCCATAAAGAATATTGTGTGTTGGGCCTTTGCTCTTCTATACCCACCAAGCCTTAGTATCCACAGTGCTGTCAGCTTCCACCAGCACATCCCAAAAGCCTCCCTCTAAAGCTGGAGTTGTGTTAAGGTAGGAATCTCCCTCTGAACTATGCAATCCTGGTGTCTTTAAAAAACAAACCCTGACAAAAACCCACTCAAGACACACTTATTGCTTATATTGTAGTATACTTATTACAATCAGTATATTACAATATACTTATTACAAGAAGTATATTCTTATATATGTATTGTATAAAGAAGCTTCATGTGAGCAAATAGACAAACAGAATAGATCAGCTCGATTTAATTAAGTAAGAGCATGCTATTTATCCTTTCAGCCTGGGAAACAAGAGCTTCGTGCTCAGCAGTGACTATCTTCAGTATAAAGTCAACTTCCATGACAAAGACTCCCAAGTGGAGCGTGCAGGGGGATTGTGTTTTGTCACTGCCATCCTTTCTGCAGCCTTAAGGCTTTGGGGGGAGGCCTGGAAAGGTTGAACCGTACCCAAATGGCTATTTCATTGCTTTTGAGTGGCGTTGTGACGTGCCCAAGTCTCTTGCTGGTGTGTGGAGACATCTGCTGCCTGGCCCTGAAAGTTAACTTCCATCTGCCTGTGGGAAGCCCTGGGATTAATGAAGCAGTGTTGTGCAGAGTAGTGCTGCAGGATTAATCCTTTTGCCCCAGAAGGACCTAACTCTGACCATCCATGCTTTGTTGTAGAAGGAAGAGGTGGAAGATAACACTGATGCGAACATGGAAGGGGCTCTGATAGCCCGGGACAGAGTTGGGGTGCAGGACTTTGTGCTTCTGGACTCCCACACCAGTGAGGCAGCTTTCCTGAACAACCTTCGCAAGCGCTACCAGGAGAACCTCATCTATGTAAGTGCTGTGTGGGGATTCACATAGCCTGTGGCAGGTGGAGTGGCTCTATGTGTTGGCCTTGCTAGTCTGAGAAGTGCTGAGTAACTTCACAGTCACACTAAGGAGGCTTTGGAGCAGTGTCCATTTTCTCAGCAGCCCTGAGGTTATCCATTGGCTTACAGCGTTTGACTCCTCTTTTAGGAGCCATCATTCTAGTGATGGAGCAGGCTTCCCACCCGTACGTACTTTTTCTCCCTGCAGACGTACATTGGTACTCTCCTAGTATCTGTCAACCCTTACAAAGAGCTGGATATCTACACGGTGACACAAATGCAGCTTTATCGAGGGGTGAACTTCTTTGAACTGCCACCACATCTGTAAGTAGGTCCCTTAAGATTTCAGTCTGTATGAATGAATTGGGTTTTCTCTGTGATACTCGTGTACAAGCAACAAAGATATGTATCCACACTGACAGAGGGGCAGGCTAGACCTCCTCATTATGTGTGGTTTGCCTCTATCAGAGGATGTTGAGATCTTCCCTTTACTGGAATTAAAACTCCTCTGCTTTGGAGGACAGGGTCCCTGCTGAGTGTGAACTGTATTCACTAGGAATACATGCAGCATGTATAAGTCCTACAGCAACAGTAGGACAAGAACAAGCCCTATCAGTCTCTCAAACACAGACTGGGGTTTACTACGAGACCTTGAGTCTCACATTTTAAGCTCTGCTTTCCCATCATGTCCAATACTGATAATGTTAGATGAGAAGTACTGCTGAAAAACCTTTGACACTGCCTCCTGTTGCCGTTTCTAATGGCTGCTTCCCTCCTGAATGCTGCTTGTGATCCTTGTTCAGATATGCCATAGCTGACAATGCCTATCGGGTGATGTGCAGCGAGTACAACAACCATTTCATCCTCATCTCCGGGGAGAGTGGAGCTGGAAAGACAGAAGCATCCAAGAAGATCTTGCAGTATTATGCAGTTACCTGTCCAACTACGGAGCAGCTGCAGATCGTCCGTGATCGTCTGCTGCTTTCCAACCCTGTTCTTGAGGTAAAACTAAATAAAGGTATGAAATGCAGAAGAACTGGTCTTGTAAGAAAGAATAACAGTCATTTGTTTAGCTGAATTCCACATGAAAGCCAGGGGGATACATTAGTTTGTATTTCTCTAATCCCACTAAAGTCAGTAACAGGACTCAGCTGATGCAGCAAACTGTTGTTGGAACTTTGCCTTGCCACGGGGATCAGGCTCTCGGTGAGATGAGAAGTGACTTGATGTATCTGTTCATCCCCAGGCTTTTGGAAATGCAAAAACTCTGCGTAATGACAACTCGAGTAGATTTGGGAAGTACATGGATATCCAATTTGACTTTAAGGTGAGAACAAACTTAATGGAGCAGCTATTAAAACAAGCTGGATCAGTGAATTTCTTGGATGCTCACCACGCAGCACAGCATTTATTAATTTAAGCTGCAGGTTTCTTGACCCTGTTTTTACAAGCCTTGCATTTTTCAAGCAAGGTGACTACTTATGCATCCTGAAAGCTTCCTACGTGCTGCCAGGGCTCCATGGAAAGCCAGTTCAGGTTGTTGTAAAGCACAAGCTGCACTGGAAGGACAGCAAACTCTTAAGAAACAGCTTGTACTGCGCTCGTATGTTAACTCTTAACCAAAGGATGGCAGATAAGAAACATGCTGTTCCTTCTTCCTGGGTGTAAAGAAACAGCCATCACAATGATGTTATGATTGGTGTAATTTGTGTCTGCTGGTGCTGACCTGGCTGCTTTGTCCTGCCAGGGAGCTCCAGTGGGAGGACACATCCTCAGTTACTTAATTGAGAAATCCAGAGTTGTCCACCAAAACCATGGAGAAAGGAATTTCCATATCTTCTACCAGTTGCTGGAGGGTGGAGATAAGGATCTTCTTTGCTGGCTTGGGCTGGAGCGCAACCCCCAGAAGTATGCATATCTCATCCAGGTCGGTGAGAGCTCGTCCTCCTCTGTGCATCTTACATCTAGGATTGTAAGGGTTGCAAATGTGGCTTTCCCCACGTACTAAGTGTGCTGCTGAGCCGCTACCATTAGCAAGACCCCTGGTGAATTCCCTGTGTTGTGTGTGTACAGAATGGCCTACTACTGCCATCTGTACTGCTGCTGTGAGAATGTACTTTGAAACCAGTGTTATCAAACTGGTTAATGATCCTAGATCTCCCTAGTATGGTCAAGATGCTTCTTGGTTCATTGAGTTGTCTGAGCTGCTAGCTGTAGAATGCTGTCTGTAACTTACATGCTGTATAGAGGCATCTCTTCTAAGGTTCCTGTGTCAGAACCTGGTATAAAATGAGCTTTTCAGGACTTAGGGACCTCATATTATAGAGATCCATTAGTATGGTTATGCAGAATACAGCTCGCTTTGTAGTTGCGCTCTTAGCTTCCTTTCCTCCTGAGAAGTGAAGAATACTTGGGCAGAAGATAGTATTACCACAAAAATGGAAGGTGTTTGTGAGCTTAAGCTCTTCCTAAGACTTTATGGTAATCACCATCCAAGCTCAATGCTTCAAGTTAAGTTTTAAGTGTAAGCCAAAAGATCTGATCAAATAGGCCCCTTTCAGGGTTAGCAGGAGTGAACTGAACTTGCTAGCTAATTGCAGACTGCCTCTGTACAGGCTGAGGGAAGTGGGAATGGCCAGTAGTATGCTGCTGATAATAATTGCTTTGCCAATGAATTGTACTACTTCATCTTTCTTTTATTGTATAGGGTCGATGTGCCAAAGTGTTTTCTATTAATGACAAGAATGACTGGAAAATAGTCCGCAAAGCTTTTTCTATCATTGATTTCACTGAGAAAGATATAGAGGTATGTGTGCTAAAGGGGACTGAGCCTGCCAAAGGGGATTTAAATGAGTGTGCTGCTGTCTTGAAGAGTGATAGAAGCAGCTTTGCTTGGAGGAGGTGTTAAAGATAGAATAGGACATTGGGAGGGATTGAGGGAGTGGATGGCCGAAGAGCCAATATTCTTATGAGCATGTGTAGGAAAGATGTAAGTACTGTCCCATGGAGCTGTGGGAATCTCTTTTCTAATGGTGTATCTCTCATTATTAGCATCTCTTTGGAATTGTTGCCAGTGTTCTGCACCTTGGGAACATTCAGTTTGAAGAAGACAGCAATGGACATGCCATCATTCGCAATGGCACACAGATCAAATGGATTTCAAAGGTCAGTATTGCAAGTGCTGTGAAGAAAGCCTTAACCTTGCTGTGTTTTCTCTGAAGGAGAAACACATCTGTTCCCAAAAGCAGAAGAACTGATGTATAAATACCCAGCTCTTGTTGCAAGCTGTCTGGAATTGTAGGGTCCCTTTTCTCAGTAGCACATCTCCCTGAAAACTTATTGTTGCTCGAAGATGAGTCTAAGTGGGAATGGACTGGGGGGTTATGCCCTACTGATCACACAGTACTGCTTACTGAAAGCCTCCTGCTGGCCGTACTCTGAGTGCAGGTATTTCTCTTTCTGCAGCTGCTGGGTGTGCACTTGTCCATTCTGCAGGAAGCTCTCACCAATCGGAAGATTGAAGCCAGATCTGAAGAGGTAGTGAGTGGTCCTGGGTGACCCCAGGCAGCTGGGAGCCCAGCTAGTGGTAGTGATGGATGAGGAGCTCTGCTCTTAGCAGTGTTACAGCAAAACCAGATCACTCTGGCTGTCTTTATCCTCGCTATCACCTTCCTCTTCCAGCCCAAGATGCTAAATTACATCATATTCCCATTATTAGAGTTCTGCTGCTGATCAAGGGTTGTCACTGTGAAAAAGCTGAGCACAGGGACTTCCAAGCAGCTTTATTTGAGACAAGCAGTTTCCTTTTGCTTAGTCCCTAGAGTGCTTTTAGGGAAACTGGGCTACATAAACAGAGAAAAGCACTGGTAAAAACTGTTCATTAAGCTTTCTCTGGTCATCTGGGGTGTTTCTCATCTCTGGCATATCTTTACTTATCTTTAGGTCCTAAGCCCATTAAACGTGGATCTGGCATTCTATGCTCGGGATGCAGTGGCAAAGGCGATTTATGGACGAACGTTCACTTGGCTGGTCAACAAAATCAACAGCTCCCTGGCCAACAAGGTTGGTTTCTGGTCTAGTGTCCTCCTGGAAACCGAGTGCTCCTCACACACTGAGCAGGGTTTCTTTACTGAGGCCCTGCAGTCCTCATCACCAAATGCAGTTGATGTAGAGACATCCCACAGCACTGAACTGGACCACGGTTTAGTTGCGTGTGGAAGGGTGGTTTTAGCAGGTCATTACCTGCTTTAAAGTGGCTACTCCATTGGCACAGGACACCTAAGATTTAGCTGAAAGAAACAGCATGAAAGGTGCAGGAAAGAAGCATCAGCTGAAGCAGTGATTACAGAGCAATGGTGTCTTTAACAGGATTCAACTCAGAAAACAGTTATTGGCCTGCTGGATATCTACGGGTTTGAAGTTCTGGACACCAACAGGTAATAGCTGTTCCTCAGGCTTGGGGTAACCTATTCTGCTTGTGGGGCATGTGCTGGAGTCCTGTATCACTTCTTGAGCCTACTCATACGCCAGCAAGGCAAGATAGGGGTGGCTGAAAAAGCTGAGAGCACTGGGTTAGCTGATGCCCTGGTGAAAGCTTTAGCTTGGGCTGCGTGCTTTGACTTGAGCCATTAGTACAGCACAATGGAAGGAACGTGTGGGTTTGATCTGTATACAAGTGGGTTGTTTGGCTTGAAAACAATAAGTGGTGGGAGAAGTAGAATTGTCCATGCAATAAAAACTAACGCTCCCTTGACCCCTCTGAAGCTTTGAGCAGTTCTGCATTAATTACTGCAATGAGAAGCTCCAGCAGCTATTGATTGAGATGACCTTGAAAGCAGAGCAGGAGGAGTATGAACTGGAAGGAATAGAGGTAACTTTTTTCCCTGTTCTTTTTGCCCTTAAGTGCCATTATGCTGAGTGCCTTTGATCATCATTGAGGAAGGCATCCTGCTTCTTTTAGTTTGCATTGTCCATGTGGGAAGTATAAGATAGTACTTATAAGATTGTGGGTCTCATTCTGTAACACTTCTGCAGTGTAATTGAACTTCTCTTGGGTTGGATCGGAACCTGGCTCCGAAGAACTTAAGAAATTGCAAAGAAATATCTTCCTCTAAACATGTTCTTCCTTTTTTCCTTTGCCAGTGGGAACCAATTCCGTATTTTAACAACAAGATCATCTGTGACTTGGTTGAGCAGAAGCATAAAGGAATAATCTCTATTCTGGTAAGAACAGAGTTTGTGCTGTTTGAATTAAAACATGTGTCTGTGCCCTACTGTAATGGTCCAGAATCATGTTTTTCCTCCATTTATGTGATGGGTCTGCATTATTCAGGTATCGAGATAGATCTTATAATCAAAGACCCAGAAAATTAAGGTAGAGGATCTGCTTACTAGAGCTGTGGAGTTTAAAGGTGGTTTGCTGCTTCCACAGCAACTCTGATGCTTAAGAAGGGCATCTCCTTAACTAGGAAGTTGCTTGTATAAAATACAACTGATGTCAAGTTGTAACCAAGCTCTTTGGTTTTGCATAACAAGGTTGTACTAAACATTAGTGAGGAGGGAGTAGTCTGTTCAGAGCAGGGTTTGACCTGGTGCCTGTTGTTCCAGGATGAAGAATGCTTACGACCTGGTGAAGCGACTGATTTGAGCTTCTTGGAAAAGCTGGAGGAGAAAGTAGGAGATCATGCCCACTTCGTGACGTATGCATTTACACTCTGTATCCTGCCACACACAAAACTCTTCCACTTCCTTACCTATAACAGGATATGGGGGAGGGAACAGTCTTCATCAAGTGACCTCTCCACTATCTAATGCTGTGCTGTGCTGCACTGGTAGAGTATGACCTGAGGTGTTGGGGAGGTTGGGGGCTCCTGGCTCTCTTACCAATGCAATGCTGATCTTTGAATCTGGACTAAATATCATCCAGTTCCAAACCCCTGCCATGGGCAGGGACACCTTCCACTGGAGCAGGGTGCTCCAAGCCCTATGTCCAACCTGGCCTTGAGCACTGCAGGGATGGG
>JASSUY010014546.1:12267-42743 GCA_032466535.1 Forpus xanthops | reverse complement strand
TATGGGATGTCCCGTAAGAAATCCATCCTAGTACATGAATGTCTCCATTTCCTTAACTTACTGTCACTGCTCAGGTGATGCTTGCCACTTGACTGAACTGAATTTGATGACATCTTTGGTTTACTCCATAGATTAACAGGATTGGAGTTTTCCATGAGGTAAACAAAACAACAGGTAGAAACAAGTAAGTCACATGGAAATCCAGATCTACAGTGAATGCAGTCTCATTGCAACTTTTGCATCAAGTCAAATGAAGATTTTCTTCTAACCGATTTCTTCGAAGTGATCTTAAGGCTTTTGTGGGCGTTTTTGTTTGTTGGGTTTTTTCAATATGTTTAGTGTTTGGGTTTTGTTGTTTTTTTTTTTTTTTTACATTTTGCTCTCTGAGTCTTTACAGTAATGTGGTAGCTACTGGCAGATGTACTGAGGAGAGTGAGGGCAGACAAAGCACCTTGTAAGCAGTTTATTCTTTTAAGTATGTGTGAAGAGTTGGGAAGAGCTGCTTGACAAAGACAAGATACTTTGTGGGCAAGAAGTATTTGCTCTTGCTTTGCTTTAAAGGAAATAATTAGAGTTAACTAAACTACTTGAGGCATATTGAAGTGTTAACCCAGGTGAGCCTGTCCATATGAGGGAGACACTTTATGTGATTATTTCCTCAGTTACTAACTCCTTGAATTTTATTCTTTTTTTCAGTTTTGGGTGAGGATTGTCAGGCGTATATTGATCATCGTGGCAATGCACAACCTGCAAAATCCTGTCCTTATTTCTGCTGCGGACACTGCATGCTCCAGTACTGTTGCTCTAATGCATTCTTAAAATTTGATGAACAACAACAGCTTCGGTGTAATGGAAGGTATGAGGCAAACTCGATGTATGCAGCAGGTTATGATTCTAGTGTCAATGATGAAAATACACAGTTTAATATTTAAAAGCTTCTCAAGGGGCCTTTCAGGTCTGTGTTTGGCTTTACTGGGGTCTGTGTTAATGTGTGTAAGTTACCTGTAAAATGGGAGCAATGAGGTGGTCAAATTAATGCCTGAATAGGTGTCTGTTTTCTGGAGCATTTACAAATGCTTTTTACCCTATTTATTTTCTTTAATGACAAAATCTGTTTTAAGTGTACATTGTCTTCATGAGCATTTGTGACTTAGACCAGTACTTATTAAGTCTGGAGTTCAGCCACTTGCAAATTCCATTGTTGTGATGGGTTCTCTTACTACAGGACGTCTGACTCGAGCAATGTAAACTACATGGAGTATTTTTCGGACTCTGATGATGACATTTATCCTGGCCCCAGGTAAGCCATGCAAAGTGTGCGCTTTTAAATGATGTTTACTGGCAGGTTCTTCACTCTGGTGGTGGTACATGCTGACACAAGTTGGAAACGGAAGGCCTTCCAGGTGTGCTCTGGCTCTCTGCCGAAGCCTTAGCACACGTGGTTGGTGCTCTCAGCTGCTGAAGATCGAATCCATCGTGGTGCGGTAAAAGAAGCTGCTTTTGTCTCAAGTGTCTCGGCCCCTTTAAGGGGCGGGGTCAGCGGCGGGGCGGCTGGCGCGGGGCAAGCCTGGGGTAAGCGGGCCCGGCGCGACGGTGAGAGGCGAGCGGCAGGGGCAAGCATGGGGTAAGCGCGGCCGTGAGGAGCGTGGGGCAGGGGCAAGCATGGGGTAAGCGGGCTCGGCGCGGCCGTGAGGGGCGGCGGAAGCAAGCAGGGCGTAAAAGGGCCCGACGCGTCGGTGAGGGGCGGCGGCCGAGCCCCGCTAGCCCGGGCAGGAGCGCGCCCTTCGTCGGAGTGTCCCGAGCTCCCGCAATGGCGTGGTGCGGTTGATAGCCGGGGCCGGGCTCCTGCTCTCATATAGCTGAGTGGAACCCGCCGCGCCCCATAACCGATGTATACATCCTTCTGCATCTTACTCATGGGAGGAAGGAAGTCACAGTAGAGGCCCCTGAATGGTAGCTGCCCTGGTATATGGCGAGGCAACGATGGAAAGGGGAAAGCAAAGTCTGGGATCCTTGGTCGTCTGTGACCCAATACCCTTCCGCAAAGAAAGGGTTAATGTAACAAACAATTTGAATGCGGACGGATGCCCCTTCTCTGCTGATCTGATGGAGCTGCCCTGTGCGTCTTCAGATGTACGCTTTAAGTGCAGCAGGGGCAAGCCTCATCTTGAAAGCAGCAGTCACTCCTGATGCATTTTTCTTAGATATGACAAGAAAACCTCTCCATTTCCTATCGTGGGGGCTGCAGAGATGTTGAATCTGCTGGAGTAACAGGGGCTTAATGTAAAGAATTTCTTTTTTCTGTGCTAAGAAGCACAGTTATTAAAAAGCACAGAAAATAAAAAAATATCAGTAGTCTTTTAAATAACAAGCCAACCCTCAAACATGTGAAAAATTGCTAAAGTAATTGTAAGCAAGGTCCACAGTCTTCGCACAAATGCAGAGGTGCCTTTGTAAATGAGGGAAAACATTTAGGAAGTAGCAGCTAAGTTGCTTTAATTATCTTTGTTTTCAGCTGTGCAATGTCTAAAAAGACAGTCATGGCTGTCTTACCTTGAGAAAACATGCGACTTCTCTTTTTTTCCTTTCAGTTTATTATAGCTTTGAAAAATTAGTGCTGTGCAGAGGCTGAGACTTCACATCAAACAGTGTCTGGTGAGGAAATGTTCATAGATAGATGATAAATATTGACAGAAATGTCATTATTGAAAAGCTTCCAAGATGTGACTCCAAATGAAACCCACATCCCAGAACTATCCGAAGTGACTTATGACTTTAGGCTTCTGGTTTGAGTGTTTCAACATTGAATTGAACTGAGTAGGACTTTATGTGACCACCGTCAGTGAGAAGATTGCTGTTCCATTACAGACTTTGCCCAGGCTTTTGTATTGTGTGTTGGAGGTTTTGATTTTGATTGTGGGTTTGTTGGGGTTTTTTGTGTTGTCTATTTTTTTTTTTTCACCAAAGAACTGTATCCTTTTTGGAAGAGCTGTCCCTAGTTTCTGTCTGGGAGGCATGCTCCGTCCTCATTTTATTTTAGAACGACTGTGTGGAGAGGAGGGTTGATGTCAGTAGAAGTGTTTCTTCCATCTCCAGCAAGATGGCCATAGTTTTTAAACAGCTAACAGGAGGAGGGGCAACAAGGGGCAACTGTTTAGTGCCTTGTTCTTTCTCTTGAGTTGCAAATGCTACCTTTGTGGCTGTATTCAAAAGGAGGTGATGGTTCCTGGATTCAGAGCATTTATTTCCTCATTCTTGCATCAGGCTGATGCCAAGATCAAGTTACTGCTCTGGTATGTTTCTCAGAAATCATGGCTTTTTAAGAGAATTTCACCTGAGGGCTTGTCACAGACTCTCTATGGACTTACCACTGGGCTGAGTGAGCTGGGATCTTCTCTCTCTTTAGAAAACCTGCCACAGTTACCCTCTAAGTCAATGGACAGTGTGAGGGAAGGGTTAGTGGTGGTATGTATGTGCTTCCTTATCTAGCTGAGGAGTTTTTAGTTTGCCTGTGCTTTGGCTTTTTTTTTTCCTGTGTATATTCTGAGATTTTCTGCAGGAGTGCAAGCAAAGCACCAGCTTTTAATAGGCTTCATGTTATTACTGTTCTTTAAGGTTAATATCTTTCAGTATTGAATATTGAGGTTTAGGTGCTGTTGAGGCAGGGGTGCAAGGCACTTTGGCAGCCCTATGAAGTATAGTTCACAGTGCAAGTAGTTTATAGCCTATAACCTTTTGGACATTTTAAAGATAATAAATTCCAGTCTTTTGGAATGTCTTCATGATGTAGTTTCAAGTACTTGAAAGCATTTAGCTTCCCAGACCACTGCATTTGGAAGTAAATATCAGCATTTCAGGAAAAGTATAAAAGTCAATGTTAACTCAGATTCAAATATTTCCTGTTGTTGATCAATCTTTCAAGATCATTTGAGCTTTTAGGTTAGAGCATAGGCCTATTTTTCATACCACTATACTTGTTAAATTTACTTCCATTTTTCTTTGCATTCAGAATGACCATATGTAATTTCTACTATTTTTGCTGCTAGTGGTTGCCTTTTGGCAAGGATTTACCACTGGAATGTGTTTCACTTTCTAATTGAATTACTGAAATTTCTCCTGCCTTGCTCTGGTTTCCAAGATGGATTGTGAGTAGTGAGGTTATTACAGGTGGTTTTCCCCTTCCCTTCTGTAGTATGTGGTGTTATTGCTTTAAGAAACTCTGCAAAAAGCAGAGCACTGATTCACTGGAACAGCAATTCTATCACAATTTTCATGGGTAACATGGTTATTTAGCATAGCTGTGCCAATTTTCCAATAATGACCCTTACTGGAAAAGGAAATTAGATGACTCATATCAACTAATTCGCAATTCAACTAACTGTGAATTCCTTGAGTGTTTAGGGTGGTGGAGTAATTGAGAACATCTGTATCAAAGTTACAGAAGAAAGTTATATAATTGGGGCAGCTGCTGTGAGTCCTAAATGGAAACAAAACTGAAATTGACGTTGTACACTGTTAATTGTACTCTGTTTCTGAATTAATTTCTGCCTTGAAGTTGAAGCACATTGTGTAGCACTTACAGTAATGCTTGAGAACAGGCTGTTCATCCTTAAGTGGTGAGAAGAGGGAGGTGGAATGATGGTCTTCCTGGGAGCCCTCTGCTGTTAGAGACCAAGCATCCTCTGCTTATTCAGGTTTTCTCATGGGATGGTCAGTGTGATTTCATTTCCATGTCATTCTGCATTCCCTTTGATAGGAATGCAGCATATGCAATGGTAAGCTACATGCATAAGTAGTCAAAACAAGTGATTTTTTAAACTGTGGAAGCTGTGATTATCCTAATTTGCTGATCCTCAGTTTAGAAGTTTTCAAGCATATGTCTTTTCTATAAACTAGATAAAAAATACTGTGGTATTGAACTGTACCTCATTTTTCTTCCTCCCAGTCACTGGCAGGGACTTCAGTTTGCACTTTCCAGTGTATTTGGATGGTCCAGCATCTGTAATAGGCTGCCAGTGTTAAGAAAATAAATCACAAAGTTTGTCCATTGGAAAAGAACTTACAAGTTAGCGGCCTCTGTTTAACGAGGGGAGGATTTCTTTCCCAGTGCTGGTCCTTAATATTTTCTGTAATACCTGAGTTGAACTGCATACAGAATCTGTTCTTTGAGGCTTGCATTCAGACACAGGCTAATTTCACCGTGTATCTCTAAGGAATATAAACATCTTATCTAGAAATAATTGAGATTTGAATTTGAAGTGACTTAGAAAAACTGTTCCAAGGTTTTTACTAGTCTGAGAAGTAAATAAAAGCTTGCACAGTTTGTAACTTGCATTTGAGTTTATCTTCACTGTATTCCCAGTGAAGAAGCTACTTAAAGCTGACAAAGCAACTGTGAGTTGCCATTAATAATTATTAATTTCTCAGCTGCCTCTTTCAGGAAGTGGGCTTAATGCAGGTTCATTGAAACCAAGGTGTTAGGAGAGGTTGAAAAATGCTGTCCTGGCTCAAGAGGCAGATGTGTGTGGTTGGGTTAGCATGCTCTTCTAACTACAGAAGGCTGTTGCACTGCAGAAACCAAGACAGTCTGACCTAAACACACAAAGACACAATAAGATGAATCATTAGATTATGCTCGGGAGTTTTTTTCTGTGGGTGTGTACTTCATAGACTGTATGTGCTTAACTAGGGTAGAGCATTCCCTTTCCAGCTCTGTGGGCTTTGCTGTGCCTCTGGAGAGTGTAACTCTGAAAACTGATTTTTAACATACGAGTTGAATTGAAAGAGAACTTGTCAAAGCAGCTGCAGGTGGGGTAACCCTCAGGAAAGGCTCCTGTAGCCCAAGAAACAGAGAATCCTTCTTGGAGAGCATGATTAAAAGACCGTGGTTGTTATTTAATAGAATCTATGAAAGTCTGAGCATGTGAGTTCCAAAGCTAACTCCAATTCTGCCTTTTTGTATACTTCCGTAAAATAGCCATGGCCTGAGGTGTAGTACTCAGAGGCATTTGTGGTTGATTGTCTTGTGTTGTGAGAGGAGAATGTCCTTAAATTGCCTACCCTTTTAAAACTGCAGTTAAAGGGTCTTCTGTGAAATGAACAAATTAGTTTTATTTCAGGACATTAGCAGTTCTGCAAAGATCGGTCTTTTTGACGAAGCCTGTTTCTATTAAAAATGTGTGATGCTCCTCTCTGTTTCTAGATGGTCTCTGGCTCTCAAATCCACAAGGAGGTAAACATAAAAACTTAAGTTGTGGAAGGAAGCAGTCATCAAAGCCACTTCTGTGCGCTCTTTTTTCCCCCTTCTTTTAAGTGAAGGTCTTATTCCCATTTAAAAGGAGTAGTAGTGGTCAGCCAGATGTGACCTCTGCTGCAGGAGGCTCTTCTTACTTGTGCAGTATGAAATTTTCCTTGATGATCTTCATTGTGCTGGATGAGTGAAGCTCTCCCAAAGAGAGAATGAGCATGTCAGTTCATAGGTGTGTAGAAGAATTAACTCACCTAATTTAAACTTTGCTCCTACCTGAACACAGTGTTTCGAACTTTTATGTCTGTAATGACATACAAGTAGTGTGAGTAAAGAAAAAGGTGTGTTTCCTGTAGGAGCTAGATTATATGGCAGGCAATGCTGATGGGTGTAACCTTGTCTATATTTCCTTTGATTACAGTTTCAGTGTGTTTGACAAGTCATGTTGGGTTGGAATTTGTCAGGAAAAAATCCTCTTTTTAAAAATTTGGCTTAAAGAGTTAAAACTTTCATTTAGTTTCTAATTAGTTGCTGAACTCTGCTTCCTGAGATTAGTATGGTATTGGCAGTAGCAAATTCTTAGTATCACAGTTGCTGTTTATGTGGGGAGAACTTTCTGGAGTACTTTTCTTTTGTTTCCACTTAGATTTGTTCTATTAATTCAGTTAACCATTTCAGGAAAAAAAAAAATCCCTCCCATTGGCTTTACAGTAGTTCCAAATTTTAGTTAGAGTGGAGGGCAACATCCTGTGTCATTGAACTGGGATCCTGATGATGCGAGGGGAACTGGCTCACTTTGCCTCAAATATCTGTGCCTGTAACAGCCTACATTCTGCCACTGAAGGAACATTTTTTGTTTATTGTCTGTAGAAGCAAATGTGTTTAAGGACAGTTCTTAGACTCAAGGTTCAGTCGGATGTGTCTGAAATTGTTGTGTGACCCACATGAAGCTGCAGTGTTAGATCTTGCAGCGTTGACAAAATACTTTAGTTGCTCTGAGTGCAGCTCTGACTTCTCCCCTTGTTATGTGCACATTTTTAATGTGCCAGCTACCTATAGCAATTATTCCTGACTGTCTGCAAAGTGTACAGTAGCAGATTTCCTGCAAAGCTTCCCTGGGAAATTATGGGTTTAGTATGCATGACAAAGGGATTTATGTAAATGGACATATTTAGGATGAGTGAACTTCTTATAGACCAAGGTGATGCTTGTGTATATCCTCCATAATAATCTGTTGGTCTGGGAATGGGATGGCTGAGTAAAACCACAAAATCCAGGGGGTTTAGTGGGAGGTGTCCCTGCCCCTGGCAGGGGGGTTGGAACCAGATGATCTTAAGATCCTTTCCAACCATAACTATTCTATGATTCTAAGTTCCCTCCCTGGCACTTTTACATATAGACTGTTTAAGAACTTACTGTGCTGAATCTGTTATTTTATCTAAAACTTTAGAAGTTACTGGCTTTAAAAACTAGTAATTGGCTTTACTTCCAGTAGGTGTTTGTGTATGAAATTAAAGTGGATTATTTTTGGCTTAAAGTAACCCACATCAGTTTCTTATTTAACCAAACAGAAAAAGGACTCATTCAGTGCATATTCAGCAAACTTTTTCTCAGAAGACTCTTGCATTCTCTTTTTCTGTAACACTTTTGCAGTTGCAGAGCTTTTTGGCTTACCCTAGCATCATTGTTGTCACTTCAGTATTGGTTCTCGCACCAGAGCTGGCCTGGCTGACGATTGCTGAAGGGTTCCTGGGCAGTGCTCAGCTATGGACTTTGGAGGATGTAGCTCAGGGTTGTTTGGACTGCAGATAAGCAGAAGTGTCCCAGGAATTGAACTGGTGGGCTCCTGCTGCAAACTTTTCTTCTTTTGGGGGTATTCAGAAAAAGCTAGAATTCTGTGGTAAGCTTCAGTGGTTTTCAGTGGCAGTTAACCTGTGCCCATGCTGGAGCAGTTTAGCAGCTTACGGTTAGTGGTGACTTGAGCTGGTACTGCACTGATGTGTTGGGAAGAATGAGATGAAACCATTTTTGTCACATTAAGTAGCTGTATGTGGGCAAGACCCTAGGAGGGGGACTCTCAGGTGCTAACTTAGCATTGGTCTGAAGGATGGGTGTTACCATTCCAGTCCATGCTTTATTGCATTGTATAGCTCATAAAATGACAGCAGTTACTGAAACCTGCCAGTCTGGTGCAGCTTTTAAGGTCTCATAATTTTGAAAACATGCTTTACAGTCTGACTCTTAAGCCCACCACAAGAATCACTTGTTCCTTGTTTCTTAAACACTTCTGGATCATTTGGAGATCTCATTTGGTGAAGGTGGCCTCTAGTTTACGTGGGTCTGGAGTAGGTCATGGCTGACACCCAGCAATTAGTGTGATCACATCTGCACTATGAGGCTTAACTAGGGTTTTGGTTGTCCACATGTGCTGAAGATTCTGCGGCCCAAAACCCAGCTGTGCTGAAGGAGGCTGGTCAATCTTACCAAGTGTCAAAGTCACGGTGCTTATTTCCTGTGAGTATGAACCCCGCAGGAGTTTGATTTCTGTATAATAGTAATTTACTTAATGGTTTTTAAGTCTAGTGAAGTGGTTCTTGTGTTTTGAATCTCAATGCTAAAACTGTAAACTGAGGAAGTGTGTTTGTAAAAACTAATTCCTTTCCTGGAAGCCCCTTTGATGTTTCTTAACAAAATAACAACAGTTTATCCTTTCTTTTCCTGCTGAACTTTAGAGGCTGTGTGTGGCAACTAAACTGCTGGGCTTAGGAAAGCATCTCAATCTGGGGATTTGTTTGGGCATGCCCTCTACCTGAGTCTGGGCAAGTCTGGACATTGACCATCCTGTCGTGTTTCTGGGAACTGTCTCCCTTTCTGGAGCAGTAAAGAATGATATGTGAATACACATTTTTTTACATTTTTTAGGAGCAGCCTAAAATATCTTCTGAAGTCTTTCCAGACCACACAGTGTTACAGTCATAAACTGATATTTGTAATGTTTGTTTTTAAAAGCAGCTGTCCTTTTGAAAAGGACCTTGCCAACATTTTCCGTGTAGAATAGAACAAATCTTGGAATAGATTAAAACTTGTGAAATAAATAGTTTCACAAGTTTCACTAGAGTTTCACAAGTTTTCACTGTAGTTTTTGCTTAAACTATTTTTTTCAGAACTAAGTGGTCTTGTTCACTTTGATTTTTTTTTTTTTTTAAGACAGAATTTGCAGTGTCCACCATTGGCATGTATGCATGCAAAAACTTCCTTTGCAGCAGGGCTTACAAAATGTTGGCAGTTTAAGTGATTCAGACTATTAAGGAGGTTGCTGGAATTGAAACTTGGATTTTTTTAAAGGCCTTGAATACACTCAAAGCATTTTACTTGCCCCCCTCACACTTGTCACTGTTTAAGATTGAGATCTCTGATCTGAACAGTCCTGAGAGTCAACTTCTACAAATAGTACTGCTTAGACCCTGTGTTTGATACTCACATTTTAATATACTCATTTAGTACCAACAGGAGTAAAACAGGCGCTGATTACGTACCTGCCTTTATGAGAACTGGTACATATTTTGAATAATTAGGCAACTTTAAAGGGAAGGTGAGCCTTTGAGGTGTGCTCCTTGCACATACAATTTAGTGCTTTCCAAAGGTGGGAGAATATGGGTAGAATAGAGCAAGGAAGGAGAGAGGTGGTGGTGGGCAAGGAGCTATCTCTTCACATTTACTTTCCTGTAGATATTATGAGAACTTGCAGTTTGTCATTGCTGGAGTAGAATGGTATGAGGTTTGATTTTGTTTTCTGTTAAATTATTGGCAGAAGTTAGCTTTTGTGTGAAGAAAGAAGCAGGAAATGGCAGTGAATAATCTCAAGCTGCTCATAACAGGGTGTGCTTTATTTAGAGACTCGAGTACCTATGATGTGGGAGTCTGAAGCCAGCAGAGAGCATTCTGATCTGGTGCTGTGGCCTCTATGATTTCTAAACCTTGATGTCTGTTTGCAGAATGCATTGGAGAAGTTGTGGTTTTTTTTTTTTTTTATTTGGGTTTTTGAGTTCTCTTTCTTGGTTAACCATTCAGAGGAAGAATCTTTAAGCTACAATCCCTCGTGTCTGATCTTTTTCATTTATGTATATTGCTACCAGAGGTAATTAAATTACCATTTAATGTGTTTGGTTTTTTTTTTTCCAATATTTTCGAAGTCCTTTTAGACAGATTCATCAAGTGAAAGCAGTTAATGAAGCAGTGGTTTTGGTTAGGAAAGGAGTACAGGCTTTCTGGAGTTAACATGCTGCAAGAGTCTGTGTGAAGTACCTGGAATCTCTTGTCTCCTGACGCTAAGGTGGCTCACTGAGTAAAATATGCTAAACACAATTCTGTTCTCCCTTGAGTAATCTGCTAGTGGTTAGCTTCCTGCACTCTTGGGAATTCTATTGCCAAATGCTCAGGAAGAGGTGCTCAGGGCAGTACTGCTAGGGCAGTATAAGGTAGTGCCTGACTGTTCAGATATTCCAAGAGTATTGCTAGTTTTGATCATCAATAGGAATGGTTAGAAAACACACAAACTTTTGAAGAGCTCTAATGTTGAAAGAAGGTGTTGATGCTGCAAGTTGCAAGTTCATAACACTTAGTGTTTGTTGTCAGTAAAAGTCATGCTATCTACTGCTGCTTCAGTACATCAGTCTGCATGAGCCCAAGCACTGACAGGAAAAATTACGCTTCTGCTGTAAAGTAAGTGATAAAAATGCCTACAGTTGGTACAGTTCTTAGAAAACTGGGGAGAACTAACTCCTGTCTGTTATTTTGCTCACTGAGCTGTTTCTGAAGGCTTATAATTTTGGCGTATAGCAATCACACAATATTTTCATGAGTAGAATGGAGTCACAGTGTTGTTTACATACAGAGAACTGCACTGTAAAGTGCATATAGCTGACACACTTGTAATTTAAATGTGTGTCTCTATATAGCTCTTTCAGTGATGGATGCAAAATGTCATCATGCTGTGGTTATGTCATTTTAAGCAAAGATGAAGAAAAATGATGAAAATGCGCAGGGTGTCTCCAATAACATGGTGAAAATGAGGATATGGTAGTGGTTGGGTTTTTTTTTTGTTTCCTCTGAGCTTTGCTTTTGTCACTTTCCTTATTAGAGGTAGTAAATATGCAGTGAGATATGTGCTTCAGTGAGCAATAAGCTTTATTAAAAATAAGCTATTGGAGCCCATGCTTCAAACTGACCAGTGTTTATCTGTTGGTGGCCAGCTTGGCTCTGGATATGCCTGTGCTGTTTTTCTCTCTTGTATCAGAACCAAATTTGGCTCTGAAAGGTAAGGGCTCTCTGTCAGTGTTCTGCTGTGCTATGTTGCCATAAATAGGTATTTCTCCACTTTGTCCATTTTCTCCATTTCTCAGGTTTCTTTGATTTTGCCCAGCTTTTGCTAAAGCTCAGAGGTTCATTGTCTGTAGAAGTGAAAAATTGTAGTTCTCTTTTTCAGGCCTCATCTCCTTCCTTGATACGTAGCTAGTTCACTAGGAAAAAAGTTTGGGTTTGTTGTGAGTTTGTTTTTACTTTCTTTACTGGGGAAGATGCCTGGGGAAAAACCTGGAAGACACTTCTCGTTTGTGTCTCTGCTAATGTTGCTAGGCAATAATTGTGTGTAATGGAAATGTTAGCTTCTCTAGTGAGAGAGCTTTCTCGGGTTGATAGGGAAATGGGAACAAGAGTAAGGAAAATGCTGTTGGCACTCCACAAGTAGCAGTAATTGTAGGCAATGTTTGTTGTCATGCATTTTCTAGAAGTGTCTGGTTTGTCACAGGCATTCATACTGTTTGAACATCGCAGGCAAGATGGTTAAGTCTACTGTATGAATCAGTGTGCACACTTCTGTTTCTTCTCCTGTGTGTATGTCAGTTTATATAATGAATATCTAGTAAGGATCCGGTAGAATTAATCTAAATTCCACAGGTCACTGTTACATCTAATCCATTTCTGGATACACAAATACTCAGCTTGTGTTTCCAGGCTAACTTGAGGTGTGGTTGCTGTTGGCCTTGTGGACAGGGCAGCCTGTATTTCAGGATGTGGTATCATTGTGTATGTTTACTCCACCAATTGCATTTCATATCTTCCTTTTTCTACCAGGCTTGGAGAAATGAGATTTTGGGGTGGAGATGAGCTGGCTGTGAATTTCCTGTGCTGAAGTGAAACTAGTGCCTGTGAGACTGGGGGAGCATGTAAAGCATCGTAATTAGGAATGCATGTATGCAAGTCAGCGTACAAAAACCATTCTGTGAAGGTGCAAGTAAATGTGACAAAGCATGTTTGGTCATTTACGTCTGCACCTGTGTTGCAACCATCTGCTTTCCTGGCAGTGTCTCTGACGTGGCTTCTCTGACTTGAGGAGGCTGCAGCAGTTCCTACTTCCTGTTTTACATGTAAATCCTGAGATGCAGTGACTGTAGGGAATCTGCAGTATTTGATTTAATACTTAAGGAGTAGGTCCATAAGATTATATTTAGTACTTCACAAAATCAGTGCACAAAATACAGTTACCATTAGATAAAATAGTTGATCAGATTTTTTGAAGAAGCTTTTTCTTCCAGCTGTTACAGAAACAGAGTAAAATTGGAACCTCTCTTAAAGGAAAAAACAGAAATGCGTTTTAAAGTGGGCCTGGTTTTTAGTGTCCAGCTTACTGAGCATTGAGTTGCTTTAAATTTTTGAGGTGAGATTTTCCCAATTTGGGCTAGGGATAGAATGATTCTTTTATTTCTTGTCGTGGTTCACCTTTCCAGTGTCATTGATGCTCAGAATCACTTCTCACATTTGGTGGCTGGCTGGTAGCCAAACAGAAAATTGTTGGAGGTTCTGGAGGTGTCATTTTGTTCACAGCTGCTAACAAGAAACTGAGCAGTAAAAAAACAGCAAAACCTGGAGACCTCTGTGGCCAAAATCTCTATGCAGAGGGAAAAACAGGATGAGTATAAAACCAACGCTCTACTCATTTTAGAGCTTAATTGTTCATTAAATCTGACTTCCTGCAATTGTTTCCAAAATTGATGTGTGATGCCTTTTTTTTTTATATATATATATTTTTTTTTTTTTTAATTAAGAAATGAAAATGCTGAAGACATTGCCTGCTGTGGAAGATTTTAGACAGTAGGAAATAGAGGATGTGAATTAACACTTGAAAGGTCACTGGGCATTTAATGATTTATAGTGATACTTTCTCTTCCCTGTGTGGTAAACAAAACTTATGAACAGTCATCTCCATCATTTGACACTCATCACAGTGGTTAAAGCTGGTGTAAATTTTGGCCTTTCATACTAGGTTTTGGTGGTTTAGGCCATGTGTCTGTCTCCCAAATGCAGCATAACATACTTGCTGTTGCGGTGAAGTTAGCAGAATTTTAGATCTTCCAGAGCATGTGAAATGTGGCTTCTAAAGCAACTGTTTACAAATGCCAAGGAACCTGCCAAGAATCTGCAGCATGGGGAAGTCTGCTCAGTACTGAAGATCATCTCGAGATTGGGCGTGAGAGCTCTTACCAATGTGTGAAGAGCTTGCTGTGACCCCAGAGTCCGGGGTGCTTCATCTCATTCGTGCCTACCTGTGCGTTCAGAGCAGTCAAGCAGTGGTTGGGAAATTAAATCATCAAAGCACTGATCTTGAAATTTGTTGCTGTATCCTTTTGAAGTACATACAGGGACACAGAGTTGTACTAACATACCAAGAATCACAGAGTCAATAAAACAAGAGGAACAGAAGACTCGGATTAGGTCCTTTTCCTGCACAGGGGAGCATGTCCCTTGATAGGGACTGCTCTGCAGACCTGACCTCATGTTAGCGCTGCATTTGACAGTTATTTCTTATTCAAATGTGTGGAGGGGGGGCAATGCGTTTGCTACAGAAGGTCAGGATGAAGAATGATGAATTTGTGTAAAATAATCTTACCACTTCTGATGTTATCTTTTTTACAGTTTTGGAACCCTTGCTGCTATTGGAGTTGCTGTTTGTGCGGTGATTATAATTACTATTGTTCTGTGCCTCACCTGTTCGTGTTGCTGTTTGTATAAAGCCTGTCGAAGACCAAGGCGTAAGTACCTGTCTATTTGTTTTCTTTTTCACATCTTTGAACAAGCCTCCCCACCCCTCATGTGTTCCTATAAAAGCTGAAAATAATACCTTACTTCTCTGCTGCAGGAGTTGAATACCTAACACAAAAAATAGGTATTTAAGCTGCTTCAGAATGTGAAGTTTCAGAGAGGTGTTTTGGAATATTTTCTAAGCATTTAGAAGTTCTCTCTTCCCTGTCCCCCGACGTGGGGGTTTGGGTTTGTTTTGTTGAGTAAGCAGGGGTTAGGGATTTGTTAGTGTATAGGCAACATGAGAAGTGAATTCATTTGAGCAATCATGGTAGGAAACTCCTTACCTAATAAAGGAGATATTTAGTATCTTAACCCTTAAAAGCAGGTAACATTTGGAAAACCTGATGATTTTTAATCTCGTACCAAATGATAGATACTGTGGCTGCAGGTTTGGGCGCCTGGTTTTAAAGAGTCCAAGGCAAAAATTCTTTGCTCTTGTGGTTGAGAAGCAAGGAGGTAAGTTGGCTGCTTTCCCTGTACCTGAAGGCTCTCATTGCCACCAAGATCAATGGAAGCATTATTTAGAGGCATACATTTTAAAGTCTTTTGTGGAACTCAAAATTGCCAGATTTTGAAGTGAGAAATTGAGCTTGAGAGAGAGTGGTTTTTACATTGCTTTTATTGGCTGTCCCAGATGATCTTCTAGAACCAACAACACTAACCATGTTCCTTTTGCTTGCTTGTAGCTGTTGTGACCACCACTACTTCCACTACAGTAGTTCATGCTCCGTATCCTCAACAACAGGGAGCATCACCCAACTACCAAGTAGCCCCCTACCAAGGATATCAGCCTGTGGCTATCCAGCCACAACCCGGAATGCCAGCAGCACCATACCCTGCACAGTATCCTCCCCCTTACCCCATGCAGCCATCAGGACCACCAGCTTATCATGAAACAGTGGCAGGTAAGGCAATGCTGAGTGCTTCTTCATCTCTTAAATAGCTGAAGAGACAGGTGCTTTGGAGCAAATCTTGTAATATTTACATTGATTATTTTCTGAGACTGTATGAATGTAAACAAATCAGGTAAAACTCAAGTTATGGTGGGTGCTGTAATTCTCCCTTGCAGTTTCCTCATCACTATTTCTATGTTAAGCACTGCAAGAGGAGATGTAACTGGAACTGCATTTGTGAACTTTGGTGCTGTGTGGGTCTGTTGGAGGTTCCAGTACAATATTTAAATAATCTAATGTAATTTACTAATACTGTTAAAATTTCATATTAAAAGGCCAGTTAACATATGTGTAGTTGTGTGTTTCTGCCTACGCTAATTAGTATTTGTTAGCTGTTTCAGTCTCTACACAGATGGCATTTTCTAGTAGTTTATCACTATTTCCATAGAATACAGTCTCTGATCAGCTTCAGACAAGTTTGCCAATACCTAGAAGTTAAATTATCAGAATCATTTTGTTTTCTGCTTTCTCTGACAACTTTGTTTTTATGTGGCTTTATTGTTGCTATTACTAATTCCAACTTCTGGTGGTAGTACCTGTTCCCTGAACAATTGGCTCCTGACTCTTCAGAGTGGTGAAAACTAGACTGTTACCTCTCCTGGGATCATTAAGCCCTCTTACAAACTATGCTGTTTATCCTTTTAAGTAACAGGCAAAGTACTGTCCTGAATTCCTGAAGGAATCCTAAGACAATGCTTAGAAAGTAACTCCTTTGTGACAGCTCAAATATAAAATTCATGGTCTTTTTGTATGCCAGTTAGAAGTTGCACTTTAACGGTGTGCAGACTAGCCTCACATGTACAAACACTGACTTGGCAGGCCTGTTGACTTTCTCTTGTAATCTGAAGAAGCCATGGGATTGCCCATAGTGCTTTGGCTTTGTTTTTATCATGTGATAAAGTGAGCCAATGAAGTAGTCGTACTGATTCTCCTACTCTGGTTTCTCAAACTGTTACTAGTTCATTAGTTATTAAAATACCTTTTTTCTGGGAAAATCTTGAAGCACTTTCCATGTTGCCAGCTGAGAATGCCTCAGAGTGAGAGCTCTTTCCTTTATTTCTCTCGTCTGTTAACCAAGGGGCAGCCTCTTAATTAGGTCATGTGCAAAGGAGAAAATACCTGCTCTGTCACACAGGAGCCAAACCCACTCACTTTACAAGATCAGCAAAAGATACCCACACTTACATGTTCCAGGGATCTGATCAGGTGATACGTTATTTGAACTAACGTGCTGTTTGGGAGACCTGAAAATGAAGATGCCACTTGAGAGCTGCTTGTCCCAGAATACTGTAAAATAGAGATAGCTTCCGAGTTATTTACATTCTAGGATGTAAGTCAAACTCTTTAATGTGCTTGGTAGCAATGGCATACTTCCCCCCCCTTTTTTTTTTTATTAACTCTGTGACACTTACTGGGAAAGCATTTTCCCTGGAAGAATCCTAAGATACTTCCTGTGGTGCTTTTTCATTCGCCCAGTGGTTTATTTTCATTTCTATCGGGTATGTCCTGTTTGTGCATCCCTGACTTCAGTTGGCTGCTTTTTTGGACCAGGTCTGTTTCTTCTTTTTTCTGACCATGTCCTCCCCTGAAGGCTAACCATGTGCGTGTGGCTGCCATAATACACATTTCCACTTAAGCGTAATAAACAAAACCTAAACCAGACCACAAGAATAAAGGTTTTTGTTACCTTACTTTTGAAATATGGATGCTTTACGAGTAGCACAAACTGTTCTTGAGTCCAGTTAAGATGCTAGATAAGTTGAGCCTCTTAACTGTGTGCTTAAAACAGAAGTTGCCATTATAGATGTAGAATTCAGAATGTAAGTTTTACAGATTTGTTTTCTCTTGTGTTTTGCTTTTTCAGCTGGTGCTGGAGCACCATACCCGATCAGCCAGCCCCCTTACAACCCTGCTTATGTGGATCCTCAGAAGCCCACCTATTGAAAGGATCATCTGCTCTCTTAAAAGTATAATCTGTGTTGTTCACGCCATGCAACTGTAGTATATTTTTCTGGAAGACAGCAATCTTTTGTCTCAGTAAAGTGAAAGTTAATTCTGTATCTTTTTCTAAATGCTTCAGGTATGAGGCAGTATTATTTCTCTTTCAGAAGTTGTTAATTTATACCTCAGACACAAAAAGAGGGTTTGTTCTGTATGCAATGGGAAAAGCATGAAGGAGGAGTACTTCAGAAATAAGAACCACAATAACATTTTCTGTGCAATAATTTTGAAAGGAGTGGTCTGATACGAGCATTATCAAACACCCAGAGCTGAAGCACTTTTGCATGGTATTAAAACGTAAAAACCTCTTCAGAAGCTACCTGATACCTGTTACATGTGTTCTGCCTGTTTCGAAGCTACTGTTGTTAGGTAAAATACCATGTAATACTTTTCAGAAGGGACTGTTTGTTTTTTGAAACCCAGTTTCCTTCTGTAACTGGTAGCAATCCCCATGTAATTCCCTGGCCTAGTTTCAGTTTGTTGTGTTAAATAGCGTGAGTTGATGATTTCCTTGTTTTCTTTCTGAATTTTAAGGCTTTGAAACTGTGCCTTCACTGGGTGTTTTTCTCAGGCCATTTTGATTTAGTGCTAGAAATTAACAACAAAACCAAACGACCTGCCACTTAGTAGGACAAATAGGTCAAAAGCTGAAAACCTGAGACTTCTTCATTAAAATTATTGGATGAGTATTTGTTGGATGTCCAGGTATTATTGGACAAACTTACTTAAGACATCTGTCACTGATGAGTTTGGAAGACAAATTAGCACCTTAATAATATGTTAAATATAAGTACCTGGCAGTCTTTAGTACTGCCTCATCATAACAGAGGAATTATTTTACAGGTGTTTTTAAATGCTTGGGGCTTGTCACTCACTGTCCCTAGTGGGAACTGCAGATGGCAGGAACCTCAGAATGGCAGATCTGCATTTGCATAACAGTGGGAAAGGAGGGCAAGAAATCCCAGCCCAACACACAGTAGAGATTAAACCTCCGTTTTGAATTCAACATTCATAAAACTGAGCAAAGAATAAGAAGTCAGGGAAATGGAAGAGTGGTGGGACCTTGCCACAGCAAGGTAACAACATATTTTCAAGAAAGTAGTGCTTGTAGTCATGAAATGCCTTTAGGCCTTCTCATGACTATTACTAGTGGTTGTAAGGCTTTTGGTTCTATGCACCTTGTATTGATCAAATGAATCGCGATTTCTTTTTAGTGTCCTACAATTTTATCTTTTCTAACATTGAAATACAAGTTGTTATTCCTCAGTAGAGCTATCTGGTCCATTGCATGTATCCCTGTGACATAATCAGTAAACCAATTTTGAGCTATCTCATATCCTTTTATTTTTTTAGAGAGGTTATTGAGCCATTTGTACTGTGGTTCTACATTTGGAGTATATTAGTTTAAAAATCATTAATGTTGGCGTTACTTTACCTCATACAATGAAAAAACTGCTGCAATTGAAGGCAGCTTTATTTCTTTTCTTGATTTTTGAAGTCTGTTTCTGGGTTATTCCAGTTCTGTTTTTCTGGAAAGTCTTCAGGGCATTTCACAAGAAATTTGTAGAAAGCTTTTAGCATTGGGATTCTTGATAGCCTGTGCCCCCCTGTTACACCTCTGAGTGTTGAAGTTAATAGCATGAAATGGTGCCAGGAGGCACTTGTAGGGCATACATGCCCTGTATCTGTGTGTTCCTCCTCTTTTCCTCCCTCGTGAGAAGTTGGGTGATGCTTCAGTACACTGTTTGGAGTTACGTAAGAACAACCAGAAATGCACAGTGTCTCCTGTATCAGGGATGAAGTTTCCTTAGAAATCTGGAATTTTTATGTGTGGGAGGGCACTGAATAACTGCAGAAATAATTTCCTTGCTATGGATCGTACCCCTGTGTCATTCCTGTAGAAGGAAGGCAGAGACCTCATTCCAGCACCTTTGTTAGCCAGCTGCCTAGGTGCAGTTTGGCCAGTGAGCACAGCTGCCATGCAGCTCTTGGAGCACAAGTACAGTGTTCTAGTGTTTGCCTTCATGAGATGGTTACTCAACACTGCTCTTCCTTTCCTCCAGATGATGTGAAAAGCATACAGTTCATGGCAGTGTAAATAAGTTCTTTTTCATGTCATGAGAAATTGGCTTAACCATCTGCCACCATCTCTAAGAAAGAGAGGAGGAAAGTAAAGAGGCAACAATAATAGAGGTCCCTGAACCTAAAGTTTTGGTGTAGATGTTGTACAGACCAAATAAATTGCCTTGAACACCACTGTACATGGAGTGGTGGGAGGGGATGAGGTGAAGGAGTCTGAAAATCTACACCTTTACTTTGGTGAACACACGCTAATGAAAACTACATGTAAGTGAAGAGATGAATCATTAATATACAAGCAACTACTAGTTACTAAATGTTGAAATAAAATAGTCCACTTAATTCATAATTGGAGCACTTTGTCAGTTCTTTCCTTACTGTTAGTGTATTAATTGTCATTATCAATAAGACATAAGACCAAATTTTATGTAGTTGCTGCCATCCATCCTGTTTAAACTTGTTTTCATACAGTTAAGAGAATAGGATGGTTATAGAAAAGATGGAGAAGTTGATCCATAAACTTAGTTTAAGCACTACTGATGTGTCAGTCCAGGTAGCTATTGCTTTCATGTCAAACTAGTTATCCACAGTGCCATAGAGGAGGGGGAATGGAATTAAGATGTTATATGTTGAAAGAGTATATGGGGGGGGGTTGTGTGTTGTTTTTTTGGCTTTCGTTTTTCTTTGTGGGGAGGGTGTTTTAATTTTGTAAGTGCCTTTGTTTCAGCACTGCTTTGTGAAATTAAATACAGTAATTATGTTGTCCTGAATTTACTGGATAATCACTGTTGATTCTGTTAAATACTGTAACCAAGCTTTGTATGTTGTTTGGAGTTTAAGTATTCAAAAGTAATGCAGAAACTCTATATACCTTTGTAATAAATGCAGTCTTTTAAGTATATTCTGTCAGTTCTACTTTTTAGCCTCAATTTGAGTATTATTTAGGAGTGTATCTGCAATGCTACACTTGTGTTTGACAGGTAAT
Source organism: Forpus xanthops (assembly GCA_032466535.1). Taxonomy (NCBI): domain Eukaryota; kingdom Metazoa; phylum Chordata; class Aves; order Psittaciformes; family Psittacidae; genus Forpus; species Forpus xanthops. Next base: position 22,339 of record JASSUY010014546.1, on the reverse strand, counting down.
GTTGCCAAGTATACTTTTAGTAACCTTGTATCATTAATATCACTTTTGCTGGTGGAGACTGAAGCCTAATTGAATTTACAGCTCACAACATAAAGCAAGGACAGTATAAGCTCCTCAATGATATTCTGACAGTATGCTTCAAAGCTAATCTAAATGGGTTGCTTCTAAGGCCTTGTCTAGTCTAAGGAGTAAGTTAAATGCATTAAGTATGAACACAGTAGCTAACAAGTTCCAAGACATTTAAAGAGTCTAGTGCAGACAAGATGGTAGACTTCAAAGAAGTCCATGATTTAAGTTTCCTATCTTCTCAATGTATGTTTTGACTTGTATGTTGAATAACATGCCTCATTTATAAACTTGGCTAGTTAAATGTGTGGTAAGTAATGCTTTCTACTCTGTGAAAACATTTTTGGCTGACGTTTTTGTTATATTTTCAGTAGTTTTGAAAAAAAAATCTTATGAAAAGTTGTATTCATGCCCCTGACTCACTTTAAGATATTATATATACATTACTCAGTCGTTAAAATAACTTGCTGTTTTAAGTGTAGCAGAGGCTAACCTTTCTTAAAGTTCACACAAGTGGGATTCATATGAATAAACCCAATTCTGGTCAGATGTTGCATGCTACATGAGGTATTTTATATATGCCTTATTACGCCTGGTCAAGGGCTACTGTCTGTAGGTCTTAAAATACACATCAGCAAGGCTGTTGTCCTCCTTTCATAAAGTTGCCTGAGAAATGGGCAAGCTAGTAGGGGTGATTGCTTTCTTCATCCAGCTCCTGGCTGGCTTTAGGTCCTGTCTCCTCTGTTCCTGGAGGAGGAAAATGCTTAGGAGAGGGGGAGCTGGAGTTGCCATCCCCATGGGCAAGATGGCTGCTACTGACTGAGGAATGTGATAATCATGCATAGAACGAACTTGTGTTGTTGCTCAATACTTCATTATTCAGCTCTGTAGCTGTGCTTGATGCCAGAGTAAATTCCTCAGTTAAAGAGAGGCACAGCTTATCTGTAACAAGTCAGGAAAATGCCAGCTGGCCTTGAAAAAGAGAGCTGCTGTGCCATGGATTGTTCAGGGAGTGTCTGATAAGAACAGTCTGAGTTCTGTTGGTTGTAGGCCATGAAGATAGCAAACCAGTAGTCCCATAACCTGTAAAAATGTTTTTTTTTTTTTTTTTTTTTTTTTAGGGGGTGATCACCTGTGCTTATGCAATTGGATCTCTTTAATCCCAAGAAAAAGTTGAAAGAGAATGTACAAAGGGAAGAATCAGTACAATCTTGCAGTGATCCTGACAAAAGACTGGTCTCTGTAAATGACTTAACAATTATGGCAGCTCTGTAAGCATACCTGTCTGCCTGTTCTCTTGAGGAATGCAGCCTAGTTTTTTCCTTAAGAGCATGAACCTTTCAGTTACAGAAAATGCCTTCATTTTTAAAAGCTATGTTTTCACTTCATACTACAATGTTATTACAATTTCTACTGGTGACAGTGTAGGGATTTGTGTGTGTATGTATATAGTGTTGTATACAGCCTGAGCTATGCCGTTTTAAAGTCAAAAGTGGAAATAATGTAAGTGTAGATGTACAGGTTAGGGTGTTATCTGTTAGAGTGGGCAGCTGGGAGGGGAGGCAGTGTCAGAAGGAACAGCTAGGGGTATTTTCTTAGCATTTTTTCCCCATGTAACACTTCTGTCTGTATGAAGCTTAGCAGTAATACACTTCTCCCTTTTACCAAGTTGCCATACACATGCTCTTTAGATGAGGCCAGGAATTTCTGAAACAAGTTTTTATAACTGGATTGCTTCAACACTTTGGGATTCCTCAGCTGGTTTTTGTCCAAATTCACTTGGTCTATTCACCCAAAGAACAGGTTTAAATGCACGTTATCACCATAAACTCAGATTATGTATAGAGAAATTAGATGGCGAGAATAGCACAGAACAGCTGAAAAGTGAGAGCAAATCACTGAATTTTGGGATATAGCAACTGTACCTTTTAAGTTTGCCACTAACAGCAGGCTAACTGCCAGATCTGCTTTACCCCTGCTCATGTTCATAGGGTTACTTTAGGGTTACCTTAACATTTATTTTGGGTTGCAGTAAGAAAGGGGCTTTTACGTGACACTCAAGCTCTTCTGTCTAATCCTGAAGTCCAGGAAGTCCAGGAAATGCTGTGGGGTTAGGTTTGGGCTTTTTTCTGGACACATGCACACACACACACGTGTTTTTTTTAAGAAGGGAACAAGGCAAATGGGTTTATGTCACAATGAAACTTATACAGCATGTCTTGTCCAGTGCCCTGGTGGCACTTGTAGGATTATTACCACGCAAGCACACAAACTTAGAAGGCTTTGCTATTATGTGCCTGCACATCTGTCCTTGCTGCAGTTAAGCAGGAAAATGGCAGTTCTTCAGGCTGCTACAAGGAACTTGAAACCTGTTCCTGAAGAGTACAAAAATCACAATAAACTGTTTACTAATATCAACATGAAAAATTTGTAAGTCAAGCAAGAAAGTGCTACAGCTACAAAGAAACAAATGGGTTCAAAAGACTCTTGTAAATGGAACTGGACATAAGCCACTGAGTGGGTTTGTACAGCAAAACAGTACATTGCAGTATAACTCTTAGAGCAAAATTTCCTTGCTTCCAGCTAGGTTTAGATGGCACTTAAATAAAATAATCACAGCAAAGAAATGCCTTAATTGTGCTGCATTTGAGTGCAGCCTTTAGATTATCACTTAATAAAATAGATGATTGGAATTTCAGATTTACAGTGGCAACGATTATGATTTAGATGAGGAAGGACAGAGATTTTTGCTAGATGTTAGCTAGCTGGAATCCATTCCTTGCTCTTCTGCTTCTGGCTCAGGAGGATACAATTCATCCAAAATCAGCTCTGCAACAACAACAAATCATGTTTCAGAGTCATTTACCTACTTTATACAGTATAATTACAGCTGGTATCTGTTTGCATTTTAAAACATACTGACTGTAGAAGGCTACAGCAAATACCCTTTATCAAGGTTCCATGTAAACAGGTCTTTATATGCATTTTGTCATACAAACTTCTCCCCCTCTTCTGTTTAATGCCTTTTCAGGCATTAAAGGAGAGAACTGTCTTGCGCAGTCAATTAAATTTATCTATTAGTGGAAAACCAGTAAATGGTATTTTGTTATTTTGCATCTAAGTTTAAAACTATTTTTTGTTCACTGATTTTTAAGTCACTAGGACAAAAGCACAGTATTTTGTGTTTTAAAGGAAGAACCCAAATGCGAACTACAGGCTTGCAGGTGTATGCATGCATCACCCTCCCCAAATTCCCAAGCATAACCAGACAAGGTGTTTGGCAAAGTTCTAGAAAACCTTGGAATACTCGAAGCAATCAGAGTAGAACTCATACTTGGCATACTCTTTGGCATCTCCCAGAAAAGTTACTGTAACTAATAGTGGCATGCTTGTATCACCTGCCTTACTTATGCAATAAGTACATTAACAGTGAATGATATATCACTCTGGCACTTAATAAGACCAGATGCCTTATCTGATATCTTGTAGCAAACCCACCTGGTGATGGAAGAGCACAATCTTCTCATCAGATCTACAACATACATGTAAATAATGCCCTGAGTGAACAAAGAAAGGGCACTGGGGTACAGGGAGAAGAGGTGATTTCACAAAAGTAGTTCTAGGAAATGGATACCCCAAGTGTGCAAAGCAAGGGGCAAGTCCTGATGGACATGGGCTAGAGAAGCTTTCTGAGCAGTGGAGGAATGTTGTGGGCAGAAGAGGGAAAAGAAAGATACTACAGATGGGGAAGTGGTGGGGAAACAAAACAGTTGTAGGGAGAAGGTGTAATGCTAGTTGGAGACTTGAAATAATGACATTTGGTTTTTTTTTTAGGTAATATATAGTGCAGATTGCTTCACTGAAAAGAGTTGGAGTATGGGATTTTGTTTGATCAGATAATAGGGGCATATCTCTATGGAGAGAAGAAAAAGAGAAAACTACTAAAGAATAGTACAGTAGTGATTCAGTATAATGAAGATTGAGAAGCACTAGACTATGAACTGCCTTCCAAGGTCTGAGCAACAAACATCATGGTATTTGGTGCATTGCACTTGTTAAATGAGGAAAGGGACAGAAGTAGAATTTCTGTTTCTGCGGCATGTAAAAAAGCCAGATTACCACTTGACTTATTTTACCTTCACAAGCACTCAATTTTTGAGTCTTTCTGAGAATTGCTCTTATGCCTGGCATAGCTTGGTCATACTGATGGAGAACTTCCAAACAGTGCTCATGAAACAGTTTATCTTTCTGAGAGAGGCTGTGCAAGAGTAGAAGAGCATCCCGTAAAAACTGAATAATTTGTTCCTTATGTGCACACAAGCTGTTCTCAGATCTTCTAATCTTCATCCACTGTCTGTGTAACATTATAATTAGTGCCTTAACCACCTGCAAGAGGAAAAGAAAGTGCCTCAACACATATAGTTACAGTAGTGTAACACTTAATTCATTAAAAACTTTACTAATTAAACTTTCAAATTTCAAAATATTGTCTATCAAGCAAAAGCAAGCTTCCTAGAAGGTGGCCTCCTTTAAAGTACAGTACATTTCTCTTTCATTTTAGCTAAAAAAAGGGACAAAAAGCTATTTTAGCATGGAGTACCTTAAAAATTCTCAGTAAACTCAGCCATTGTAGTGACATACCTCAAGATTACACTGGCACTCTGTACCAGGTAATAAAACTGCTGGACTGGAACACCGCATAAACCTTGTCAGGAGTCGAACTGTCTATTACAAAAACATACAGAGTGCATTATAATGAGTACTGGGGTTCTGCAGAATTAGCAGACAAACTGCAAATAAAGGGAGGTAGATGACATTTCATTATTAACTTCACACATTCTTGTTTTTTCTTAACAGTTGATCTGTATCCCCCCAAAAATGTTTAAGTTTTTCCCCTGTAAAACTTTACAGACATAGAATTTGACCTGCAGAGAAACTTCTTTCAATTTTCTGATGAGGAAGACTAGTGAGGTGCAGTGGGCCTTCATTGACTTCATACAAATGATATTTACACTGAATTTAATGATGCAGATAGGGGGATAATGAAAATGGTTGAAAATTCTTTCAAATGAGAGCAGGAGCAGAACAAGTAGTAGAACCTCAAAGAAGTCACCACTGCCAGAACAAACAATACAAGTTTAAAAGCTATTATTCCTATATATAAAAAAGCTAGTATTTCCACTGAATACAATTAATATAATCCTAAGTTGCTAAGACTGCCTTTTATACGTAACTCATAAGATAGTTTAGAATTAATCAAGTCAAAATGAATCCTAGATCTTGCTTCCTTTTACTCTATCAATCTAAAAGCAAAATAAAGCTTAGAGTTGAATATTTACAGTCATCTGAGGATCTTTCTTCCTCTTTCACAGTGTCTTAACTATAATTGTTATGACTGATGTTCTCTTGACCAGTTACTGATTCAGTTTCAAGCAGCTACTCTGGCAAATCAATGTAATGCCTTACTGCAAGCCAATACTTTCTGTTCTATTTTAGTTGGAGAAAGAACGTGTTTTCAGACAATTTGTGCATTGCCCTGCTCCTCCCACTCCCCCAGATGGAGACAGTAGGAAAAAGCATATGAACAGCAGTGGTTGGTTACCTCTTGTTCCAGCTGAAGCCAAAGCACTTCAGATGCTGATTTATCTGGTCTTGATGTAATATACATGTATAGCGCAAGAAGAAGGCAGGTGTCTGAAACAGAGATAACTTTGTTCTTTTTGTAACGAGTCAACTGTGTGACAAAACTAAATTTTATCCTAAACGAGACAACGTTTCAGAAAATACACGGAGTGCTATGCTGAGACTTGTGACACAGGCTCAACTTCTTAACTTCAGACATCTTAAGCAGCACTGAAAAAAACAGTATCCCTAAACTTCATGAACGCGTTTGTGGGAATACAGACTTTCATTCATAAGGAACTGGACAAAGACTACTTGTCATGCAGAGTACTGGAATCCCTAAACTCAATGGTATCATGTACATGGATAAACTTCGAAACTCCTCAAAAGCCTCCCCCCCACCCCCATCAACATTAATCTGGAAGGTAGTTTTACAAATTGACATCGGTATAAAAGCACTGTACATACAGATAATACAAGACATAATACTCTTCAAATAACTGAAACACTAAAATTTTCAGGTAACATGGGAGACTATTTGGGCTTGGAACAAGGCCTGTTTGCATAGGTTTTTAGTCATGCTAACTAATGTTCACCTGGTAAGTTATCTGTGTAATGAAGTCTTTTACCTGAATGAGAACAAATTTGAACAACCAGTGTATGGTGTTGAGCAAGAATAGACAACAGTCTCACGGTCAAAAAGACAGCAGGCAAAGGAGTCTCTGGACACAGACAATGGAGCAGTATCTGGCTACTCAGTAAGTGCTGAAAACTTCAGAAGAAAACAGAGTTAGAAATGGGAAATGCACTGACAGGTTGAAAAGACACTGTTTCTTGTACACAGCATCTAAATCTGTGCCTTTTTGGCCATTCAAAACACCTGATCCCAATTTGTGTGTTATAAATAAAATTATATCAAACCCCACATTTGGTTACATTTGGCAGTCATTCTACAATTCGTATTATGGTTGTGTATATCAGACCATTAGCAAATTAAATACCTCACTTTTGAGAGCGGCATTTTACCTACCAGAATGAGACCCTGTGCTTTCATTCCTTATGCATCTCCCAGCAACCTTGAAAAACCCAAAACGAATGTTACAGATATTCTAATCAACTGCATGTGGCCTTAAGAAGTTTTCTCACTTTCAGGTGATGGCTACGCAATGAGGCAACAGATGTTTCATGTAAATGTCCCAAGCAAATATTGTTACAGATCAGGGGTAATGTTATCATATTCATTAGCAGCAAAGGAAGTAGAAAGATCCTCAACTGCTTCTCAGAGGTGATCTGAGAATTCTCTTGTACAAATCAAAAGTTCTGCTGTCGTGTGTACAAATTAGTTTCAACACAGAATGAAAACTGGTAGACAGCAGTCCAAAATCATTTTAAACCTATTGCTGACTTACATTATTAGCAAGTCCATTGTTGAATTTTCAGCTAATTTCACCAAAACCTTTAGGCTTTGGTTCAGTATCCTGTCACTCTGGGAGCCTTTTGCAGCAGAAAAAGCTAAAACCTGAAGCAGCTTTTTAAATAAAGAATGTTGAGGTTGATTGTTATTGGGAGCATCCTGTGGAGCTACAGGCAGCCCTCCTTGGGTCATGGTATCTTCTTTATCATCACACTGGTTATCACACAACACCTTTTTGTCCATCTTGGAAACCTGTTCATCTCCAGCAGCAGCACTTTCTTCCACTTCAGTAGATAGCAACAAGTGGACAACATCCCAGCTATAGAATGCTAAATAATAAAGAATACCCAGTGATATAACTGTAGTTTCTTCAAGAGGCAACCTGAAGTCCTCCTTACTTGACACCGTATTTGCGTTGGTTCTGGAAGAGGCAGCTGAACAGTTTCCACAAGAACCATTTACTGACTTGTCTGCCAGTTGTACCACTTGACAGTATGCACCAATATGGTGTTCTACCAAGGGCAAGAGGTGCACGGCTCCTCGGATCTTGCAGCGTGTGATGTGCAAATCTCTCTGGCTTTCTGTTGGACTTCTTTCAGATAATTCGCCATCCATAGCAATCAAGTTCAATCCTGTTATTGCAAGTTTTTGAGCTTCTTGCAAGGATCCAAGAGGAGCAATTTCTTCTTGAGTTGTCCTGCTGCCAGGTAGGTGTGCAGACTTCCTATCCAAATGAAGTTGAAACAAGGGACTTCAGAAGAAAAGGCAGAGAACATAGTTGAAATTTGAGTTACTCATTCTTAATCAAATAATGGAAAGGCTAGAGAGTAACAAGAGATGTCTTTCCAAAAAAATATATAAACTGCTGGGAAAAAAAAAAAAACACCTACTCCTTGATAGCTGATATATAATTACTATGTATATAATTATCCATTAATTACATAATTAACACAGCTTGTCACTTAAGTATTGTCTGGTCTGGGAGCTCTATTCTGGCTGCCCTGGCAGTGGCCAGCGTAGGCACCCAGACAGAGCTGATGAGAGGGGAGGCTGCGGTGCAGAGCTCAGGGTGTAGAGAGCTCCTGCACTGCACTCCTGATGGGAGGAGGGTGCACATTGGGCAGGGCTGCACTCTGCTCCCTGGTGGAGGTCCTCCTGCAGCAGGGGCTGAGCTGTGGGATGCTATTACTAGGCTGAAAGGTGTCAGGAAAGCTGAGAGGAAGCAGCACTGCTTGCTCCAGGACCTGACTGTGCAGAGGCCTCAAGTATCCACTGTTGCTCATGCAGGAAAGGATGGCCGCTAACCCAGGAAGCTGGGAAACAGTAACAGAAATAAGCAACAAAAAAAAGGAGGAAGAGGACAATTAAAAGCAAGGGACTTCCTCCTAAATTTGTTGTCCCCACCCAGAACTGCTTTGCTGTCCTGCAGGGGACTGATGAGGAACCGATCTCACACCAGGAATTGGCTGATGCACTGGTAAAGAAGATCACTACTGCTGCCGCCAGGTAGAAGCAGCGGGTCGCAGTAGTAGGGGGAATCTACTCAGAAAGGCACAGAGGCACCCATCTGTCAGCCTTACCCAGTCTCAAGGGAGGTGTGTTGCCTACCAAGGGCTCGGATCAGGGATGTTGCAGAGAGGCTGCCTGCTCTAGTCAGTCCCACTGACTATTACCCCCTTCTAGTGATCCATGTGGGTGCTATTGATATAGACAGCAGTAGCCTGGAGAACATAAAGGACTACAGAGCTCTGGGAGAGGTGGTTAGGGGCTCTGGAGCGCAGGTTGTCTTCTCCACAATTCTACAGGATACAGGGCAGGACCTTAAAAAGGCTAGGAGGACTGGCCAGGTTAATAAATGGTTAGAACAGTGGTGTCACAGTCAGGGGCATGGGTACCTTGAACATGTGACTCAATTTAGTAGGCCAGGTCTACCGGGAGCTGGTGGAGCTGGTCTGACGAAGAAAGGGAAGAATGGATTTGGTAGGAGGCTTGCCAGACTGGTCAAGGACGCTTTAAACTAGATGTTTTGGGGGAGGGGGGCTTCATTCCATCCCAACATACCCAATCAGTTGTCAGCACCTATAATAAATGCTCAGAGCAATGCAGAGATATTCCAGCTGCTCCAGCCAATGAGCCAGCTTCAATTGGAGCTCGGCTCAGATGCCTTTATACAAACGCCTTTAGCATGGGGAACAAACAAGAGGAATTGGAGACGTGTGCACGCCTACTGTGGTACGATATAATAGGCATCACAGAAACATAGTGGGATGGCTCCTATGACTGGTGTGTTGGAACAGAAGGTTAAAGGCTCTCTAGGAAAGACAGGCCCTGTAGGGAGAGAGGGCAAGTTGCTGTTTATGTTAGGGATAGGCTGGAGAGTATGGTACTCTGTCTAGGGACAGGTGAGCAGTCGACAGAAAGTTTGTGGGTCAGGGTTAAAGGGAGAACAGCGATGGGAGACATTATTGTGGGGATCTGTTACAGACAGCCTGACCAAGAGGACTCGGTGGATGAAGCACTCAACAGACAGATAGGAAGAGCCTCACGCTGCAGGCCCTCGTTCTCATGGGGCAATTCAACCAGCCTGATACCTGTTGGACAGCCAGAACAGCCCAGCGTAAGCAATCCAGGAAGTTCCTCGACTGTGTGGAAGACAACTTCCTTCTGTAAGTAATAGAGGAGCCGACAAGGAGAGGTGCCATGCTTGACCTTGTCCTCACCAGCAGGGAAGGGCTGGTTGGAAATGTGATGCTCCGGGGCAGCCTTGATTGCAGTGATCATGAGATGGTCGGATTCGAGATCCTCAGGACAGTGAGAAGGACGTGCAGCAAGCTCACTGCCCTGGACTTCAAGAGAGCAGACTTTGGCCTCTTCAGGAACCTGCTCAGTAAGGTTCCATGGGATATAGCCTTAGAGGGCAGGGGGGCCCAAGACTGCTGGTTGATATTCAAGGATCACCTGCTGCAAGCT
>JASSUY010014546.1:0-12167 GCA_032466535.1 Forpus xanthops | reverse complement strand
AGGGTGGTGAGGCACTGGAATGAGTTGCCCAGGGAAGTTGTGAATGCTCCATCGCTGGTGGTGTTCAAGGCTGGGTTGGACAGAGCCTCGGGTGACATGGTTTAGTGGGAGGTGTCCCTGCCAATGGTAGGGGGGTTGGAACTGAATGATCTTAAGGTCCTGTCCAACCCTAACTATTCTATGATAATCATGACCTTCCAAATTGAATGTTCCAAGCAAAGTAGCATACAACACAAGGAACGAGCTATCCTTTGTGAATAAGTATTTCTCAGTATAGAGAATGCCACTATCCTAAGAATATGTCAGATGCAGTTTAACAAAAATAAGTAAAACTTACGTATCCAAACAGTTGGGCTCCAATACAACTCCAGGTAGAGGCTCAGAGTTACTGCTAAGGAGATGGCAGAGTCCTAGTAATGACCCAGGGACAATGGGCTGTTTCATCAGTGCATTTAGTAAGATAGAACCTAAAAGGATGCACAAAATAGCTCTGGAGTAGCTTTACCATGTCAACAACAGTAAAACCATGATTTTTCAAATTATCAGCCTTATTTGTAGTGCTCTTAACCTCAAAATACCTTTTCCATTACAAATCTTTTTCTACAAGAGAATGATTTCCAGAAAAATGAATTTACGACTTGAATATTAACCAAACTATATTTATACTTTAACTACAATCCAATATTATCAAAACAGCTAGAGCCAAATAATTGTATATTCCAGTTATCCTGACGACTTGCTCTCCATGTTCCAGTTCAGACTGCAACTGAAATTACATGATGCAATTCTATTCTGCATTGGAAATAAAACAGCACTCTGCAGAATTCCTATCATTGACAGTTGTAAATGGCATTTAAAACAAAACAAACCAAACCAAAAAAGGTACATTTTTTTCTGGTTTTATATTGGTTTTACATTAAAAAGCGTAATAGACTGAAGAACCAGCCTTGTAATAAGACGCCTTTTGATCTGTATCCTTCCACAAAGCAAAAAATCAAACCCAGGCAAACTTTTTTCTTAAAGTAGCAATATAAGAATGTTGTTGGGATACAAGATAATAATATCATTTGAAGTGTTTTACTGCAAAAATCACAATGTTAAACAGTGATTATCTGAACATTACTGTCTACTGTGCAGTTCCACTGTACATAGCAGGCTTCTCAGCATAATATTGCTTAGTAGAGGCAACAAAGCTGCTCCTCAGAGATGCTCACTATTTCTGTATTAACAAAATTAGGTTACCTTGTGTGTTTCGTTTAGGTGCAGAGTTGTAGGAACCATTTTTTCCCACAGCCTCATGCTTCAGGGGTAGCACTTCAGGATGGGTTATCTTACTATCTAAAACGAACAGTAATTATGAATCGAATAAGAGAACTACATTTCTTATGTACCTGTGCCTATCCTTTACACACAGCTGTTATAGAGTAAGAAAACAGGCAGCAGAGCAGTAAAAAAATGATATAACTCGAATATGTCAAACAACAGTAAAAGCTGTATGCAAGTAGAATTGCTCCCCAAATTAGAGAAGTGAATAAAATTTCAGCTTCAATGTCAGATATCTGTTTCAGATTTTTCAGTGCTATTGCTCTCAACTTTTGTCTTAATAAAAAAAAAACAGTACCTTAAGTCAAATTCCCACTATGAACATAGATTAACAGAAGCACACTGAGTGTTGTTACCATAATGAAGTCAGGAGGCTGAAAAAGTAGCAATACCAATGCTTTAAGGCTACTGTGTTTTTCTTTTTGATAAGAGTTCATACTGCCAATCCAGTTTAAGACTGAATACTGCAACTGACAGTAACAGCTCAAATTTTTCATGACTCTTCCTCTACGGATTAGTTGATGATGTCCAAATTTTTTCCATTATTTATTTCATATCATAAACTTATCTGTCAGCTGCTATAAAAACACCACAATTTTGCTTCATATAATAGCAAACTTCAAATACATTAATATATTAATTTCTTAAGCTTTACTCAATTTCAAGATACACTTTTGTGAGAATTATGTAAAAGAGGAAATGCATGTACTGTTTCAGTTGCTTCTTTCAATATGGCTAAATATGTACCCTTTAAAATAAACTCCCCCTAAAGGTCAGCTTTAAAGCCAAAACCACAACACAAAAAATGCATTAGCTGACTAGCAGACAAATTCAAGAAATAGCCAAATTATTTTCTGATCTTTGCTAACCAAAGAGAAAAGCAGGTTAACAATTTGAATATTTCAGTTCATCACATAATAGATGGAAGTTTTAATGATGGCCAATAGCCACTTCATTGGCTGACATCTTGGCATCTGGTACACAGGCATTACCAGAGTGCGAATCAAAATGATCTTAATGCAAATTTCAGTCAGCTATTTCATGGCAATGGGTATAAAAAAGAAAGAAATTTAAGCAAAACCAAATGTAACAAGTATGTGTTTGACTTACTGAAACTCTTCAGTCACAGAGTATAAAAATGCTTATCGAAGGCAGAATGTTCAGATGCAGTGAAAATTGTTGCAGATTGCATACATGCTTACCTTCTTTGATCAAAGTACTTGGGGCAATCAGATTTCCTGAAGAACTTGATGGTTTAGTGGACATTTCAGCACTGAAGGATTCCTTTGTAGGAAAAGATCTTTTTCCAGGCTGTACAGAACATCCTTCTGGTATCACTTGTACTGCAAAGTTCTTTTTAGGGCTAAAACAGAAATCAAAACACTAGAATCAATCAATATTTCTTTTGTATTTAGTTTACTAAGCAATAAATAAGGATCTATTTGCACCAATGTTTGAAAGGTACTTCACTATTAACTCTCTGCAGTTTTGTCACAAATGCAAGGAAAGCTCTTTGTGAGCAAAATCTATAGCAGTCAACACTTCTTGGTCATGTTTTTTAAAGACAATGGAGCTAAAAGTTACATGAAGAAAGAAAACCTCTTCAGTAGTTTCAGCACACATATTGTAAAAAGGAACACAAACTCATTTTCCAAAGCTCCTACCTTGGTGTTAAAACTGCCTGAACAACATCCTTATTTCTTTCACAGTTCTGATGTTGTGTTCTTAATTCATTCATTTCTGCATCTTTGAACTGCAGCTCTGACTGTAATGATAGCAACTGAAAAAGGAATTAAAAAAGACAGTTTTACTGAATAATTTACAGGTGTCAGAACTGCCAAGCAACTAGAATTACCATAAGATTTCAAGTTTATCATCTACTTACTATGAACTCTGCACAGATCTCCATTTTTATGCATGCTAGTGCAACTAACACTATCTTAGAACCAAATGCCAGAAGTTCAGGCAAGAAGCATATGATTTGCGAAGATCAAGTGCCATGCAGAGCACTACTACGAGGCCATTAACAGCAGAGTAAACAGGACAAAAGCAGCCACTGTCCTCTTCAGGGCTTTCAGAAAAATGACTGCAACAGGAATAGCATTCTGATCTCTTATAAAGCATGCTCTCTTGCTTTTTTCCACTTTAAAATACATGCTAATTTTAATGTTATTGGGATTGCTTAAAACAAACAAACAAATGTAAGTGCAAACCTCTACCACTTGAATTTTACTTTCATTTTGACAGAAGAAAACCTGCAGCAGATTCTTACAAATGCTTTCTTCTAGATGAAGTAAGCACATACAATTTGGAAATTCCACGCAACTATTCTTCTTTTGACAAGGTGATCTGTCATATTAAGTCATAAAATTGGCTTCTGCATGTGACGTGCAGGTAACTGACACAGTTACAAACCTTTTTGGAGAACTCTTTTTCTTGTTCACTTAAGATCTGAGATTTTTGCTGTTCCAATAGCATGTATGATCTTTTCTGCTCCTCCATAGCATACTCCATCTGCTGCATCAAGTCACGCAAAATTTTAATTTCTCCATTTTTAGTAAGAATTTCATCCTGCATTTCTTTCAGCTGCAAACAGATGAATTTCATCGGAAGATGCACATAACCAGAAGCATGTATCCATATCATCATATGGGTCAAAAATTAGGTACATTTATACTTTCTAAAGAGAAAAATTTTCTTGTAATCCAGTGCACAAATTCTGCAATGTTGCTTCTAATCTTTTCCTGGTTAAATCATGCTCAGCTACTATTTTATCTAACAGAACTATAAAATGACAGCAAAGGCACATTTTCACATGCTGTTAGGGTACCTGTCAGAGACATTCCTTCTCCTTCTCTGTGATTATGTTCTTTTTTTGATAACTATTCTACTCACACACATCACTAATTTATTCATTGTTTGAACGATAACAATGATAATACTTCATCTAGCATGGCAGCCAACAAACATGCTGTCCTCAGACAAGCTACAACCCCTAGACTGTATCTTCACCACATACATAGTCTCTAATACTTTCTGAACAACCATCTCATTCAGAGACAAGATTCTGGAGGGGGAATAAGACTGTTACTCGGGAAAGCATAGAGAAAGGGAGATACACTTCTATGCTACTGTATAAAGTTATGGTTCACCCCCATGTTGAACATGGTATATGGGTAGGAGCTTCCACAATAAAGGATATAAAAAAGCTGGGAAAGTTTCAGACACCAGAGGTAAGGGTGCTGAAAGACTACACTACAGAATACAAAATACATGTGTAATATTTCTGGATCAGGAAGTACCTACATGAAATGTTACCAGAGGCTAAAAGGCTTTTCTAGTAAAAATAAAATCACAGACTTGCTCAGGTCCTACATTCTTCTTAAGCTGCCTGCCAAGAAAGGACAGCCTTGGCGTGGGCATATGTACCTTTTTACTTTTCTGCATCTATTTCTTCCCTTTTCCATAAGGGATCATCACATAAGTAACAGAACACAACTTACAAGTAATTTTCTCAAATCTTTAAGTTTCACAGAACAAGACTTGCTGGCTAGGTGACAGGATAGAGGAGAACCCATTTAATGGGAAACAGGTAAAAATGAGTGTTTGCTAATCCAAAATGACCAAGAAATAAAATGTTGCTCTAATATCGAATACTACTAGAGCTGTTTCTTGTACGGTGTTTTTAATAGATCCATGGATTTCAAACATTAGTACATTAAGTCTACTTAATAATAATTAAATAATGCTGACCTTCTGTCTCATTTCTTCGTGCTGTGTTTGCAGGACTTCAAACTGGAAGGCATCTCTCACCAGACTATCTTCTGTACTGCTTCCTGCTGCAGAAAAAAGCCAAGATCTGTTCTGAAACACGGATGATGTATGTACATCAGCAATGACCGAACATTTTATTATTTGCTGTTAGACACCTCTGAGTATCGTAAGAATTACACTGCCACTACAAACAGGTATATCGCACGCGTCTCGTCACCACATAACTTTGCTTTAGCGCTTGTCCATCAACCCTTAAGGAGATCACACCCGTGTTCTCGCCACACCGCAAGGCTCGAGCAGGACAGAGCCGCTTAACTCTCTCCCCGCCACGGCGCCGAGCGGACACACCGACCTGGCAGCTTCCTCCCCGCTGCGGGAGCTCCGTTCCGGGGCAGCCCCGATGCCGCCCGCCGCTCGGCGCCGCTCTGTCCGAAGCCGCCCCAAGTGTGTTTCGGGGGCCCGGCGGCGGCCTCCTGGGACAGCGCCTGAGAAGCCAAGATGTCGATCTCCTCCAGGTCGTCCGCCGTAAAGTCGTCATTGTCTCCGAAGAGATCCCCCGGCCCCTCGTGGCGCCCCGCAGGCCCCGCGCTCTTGGGGCGTTTGTATGGCGGGAAGCCGTTCTCCAGGGCCCCGCCAGGTCCCGTCACGCCCAGAGGGGCGGCCCCTGCCCAGCCCGCTCCGCACAGCACAGGACCGCTCCGCTTCCGCGGCCACAGCGGCGGCTGAGCCGCCATGGCGCGGGCACACCGGGCACCGGAACCTCCGCGGGCAACACCCCCCATGCACCAAGCCGCGCCAAGCCGCCCACCAATCACTGCCTGGCAGAGCTTCCCTCTGACCAATGGGAGCGCGGCAGGGACTACGGCGACTCCCGAGGGACAAACCGATCACCGGCGCGCAGCGATTCGCGGGGCTGTAAGCTGCTCGCTGATTGGCTGTCCGGGATGCTCGCGGGCAGGCGCGAGCGGTGCTGCTGAGGGAGGCGGGAAAGTTTGTTCTGTCAGAGCGTTAGCCGGTGATGTCTTACACGTCATGTTGAGGGTTGGCCTGCGGACATAACGCTGAGCTGCGGCGTGGAGGCACCTGGGCCGCGTGTAGGCATCACCTGTGTCATGGAAGTGTGAACCCCGGCTGCCTGGCCATGGTGAGGCCACGTCCGGAGAACTGTGTCCAGAGCTGGGCTCCTGGGTACAAGACAGGGAGCTGCTGGAGAGGGTCCAGAGGAGGCCACAAGGGTGATCAGGGGTCCAGAGCATCTCTCCTATGAGGAGAGATTGCAGGAGCTGGGCCTGGCTAGACTAGAGGAGAGTAGACTGAGAGGGGATCTTGTTAATGCTGATCGGTACCTCAAAGGTGGGTGCTAGGAGGATGATGCCAGACTTTCCAGTGGTGCCCAGCAACAGGACAAGGAGCAATGGCCACAAACTAAAGCACAAGAACTTTCACCAATTGATAAAAACTTTAATGCATTGGCTTTCACAAATCAGAGGCATTGCTATGTGAATGTAATTCTACAAGTTTCCAATAACAGAAACAAAGCTTGCTAAAGACAAAAAGTTAGACAACAAGTTGAAAATGGCCATAGATGTAGAGTAAAATGGAGTTACATAGCAAAAGAATTTGTAAAGGTAAAAGAAAAAAAAAAAGAGGTGTTGATATGAGAAAAGCTAGTGCCTGGAAAATGTAGGGTTAAAGTACTTTTAGCTTAACTTAGGTCAAAGATAAAGAACAGTGTTTGTGTTGTAAGCCTGTGAAATTTAGTGGCTCCACTAAACATGAATGATTTCACACCATCCTTCTCATCAGTTGGTTGAGACACAATGCCTCCCAAATATCTGCTGGCTTTGGATACTCCTTGTCTGCCCATCCTACAATAAATTTTGCAGGAAGGTCACGCTGTCCTAAATCTTTGCCAGCTATCAGAAAAATTACAGATATGGTGGGTTTAGCTAATTGTGATTACTGGGGCATCCAACTGTGCCAAAGTTGAAATGTGCACTGTGAGGGAGACTGCTTACTTCATCTTGAAGACCCCTGCCTGCATGGGGAAGACTGCTTACTTCATCCTCAAGACCCCTGCCCACAGTCACCAGAAAGCAGCGCACAGACACCAAGAGGAGAACACTTATGATAATCAATTTCTGAAGCTATTATAATATTCCCCACCTATACACGGGAATTATGAATATGTATATGGCTAATGCAATAGTGAAAGTATATAAGCCTGTAAGAAGCACTAACCAGTGCACCTCTGGCTACGGTCACACGCCCAGCGCTGTTGCTTTTGCTTTATTGACTTTGTCCCTCAATAAAACCCTGTTATCTCGATTAGGGGAGTGAGTTTGTATTTCACAACCTCAACATGAGGAAGAACTTCTTGACATTGAGGGTGGCAGAGCACTGGCACAGGCTGCTGGGAGAGGGGGGGGGTTGTGGAGTGTCCCTCTCTGGGGACATCAGAAACCTGCCTGAACACATTCCTGTGTAACCTGCTCTGGGTGGCCCTGCCTTGTCAGGGGGTTGGACTGGATGATCTCCAAAGTCCCTTCCAACACTAATGATTCTGTGGTTCTGTAACCACTCAGCAGGGTCAGGTTAGTGATGTCATGAGCAGAACTTGCTGGGCAGAGTTGTCAGGCTGCTGAGTGCCTACCTCCCCAGCAGAGGTTCACAAAGAACCCCTGCAGACACCTCTTCTTGTGCTGGCAGCCATTGCTGCTCCTGATCCTTCCTCCTTGCACGGCCTTCCCACGGCAGCTGTAGGGGAACACAAAGCCACAGACATGCAGGTGGTTTCGGTTATTCCCCATGGGAATGTGAGACATGAGAATGTAAGGAAAGGAAAATACTCCAATTCAACCAACGCATAACACTTACAAAAACCAGGAAGCACTTACTCTGATTTTCTGTTGCAGACTAAAAGGGGTATTGTCCTTCTCTATTTTTTTAATTGCCTTAGTTGCTCTAATAGAAGACCAGTCCTAATCTAATACTTGAGTCTATAGAACAGCCCATTATCAAAATAAAGCACTCCCCCTTGTGAGGTCCTAGCTGTGTTGGTAAACTTTTCAAGTTCAGACTAGACAATAGCCTTGCAGTGCATTTTAAAAACAGGGTTATTAACAATTTTCAGTGCTATAAATCAGTTTACAAATTCCCCAGTGATCATTGAGAAACAGTGTGCTGTTAGTATGATATATTTCCAAAGCTTTCAGAGAATTCTGATTTCTCCTGTTCATTTCTCTGTTCCCTCTACATGCAGAAAAACTTAAATAATCACTAGACTGTAGCTTGCTTTATCAATGCACTGCTCTGGCATAAGCATCAGCAGCCTCTTATTAGCCAACAAAGCCAAAAGAAACCATGAGAGTCAATGCTCTCAGCTGTGATGGCTCATCCCACCTTCTCTGCTAAAGTGACAGCAGGTGATCCCTCCAAACTTCAGCAGGTGGGATTGCTGCATCTAATCAGGATAAAATGGGCAGTCTGTTAGGATACAGCACTTGTATCAATTTAGTTCTGAGGTATCAACTTAAGGTTTTCTTTTTGTTTTTCTAAGAAATTGTGTTTTATTAATTATGGTACCAAGCCTGGGAAATAATGGAGGGATTTGATGCTTACATCATTGGTGGTACCATTATTTATGTTTGGAAATACTTTTTTTCTTGTAATTGGAACATCCATGTCTTTGTATTCTAGCGACAAAGAAAAGGTAATTCTTGCTTGTAAGAATTTTTGCTTTTAAGAATTTAATTGATTATGCTTAGAAAGAAATGATTCTATGAAATAAGAGTGAACATAAAATTGCTTGCTCTGTTTAAGACCTCTTGCAGGTTTTAGTGCTCTGTTTCAGCTGTTTATAGAGACAGGTAACAAGAGTAATTTAAGTAATCTAAATTGAACTCCATTTAGGCTTTATTTGATCAATGCTGCCTTTCATATGTAAAGAAATAGGCCAGTGTTATCATTATTATTACTGTTTCATTACTACTTTTACATAAGAGTATACTGTGTGATATAGCTTCAGCTTTTCTTTATCCTTTTCCTCTTGCTGAAGAAAAATGGAATGATAGACTGCTTCCACACTTCAATTAAGATAAAATAGTTATTAAAAAAAAAAAATATAAGCTAAGATACTGATTCTATTTTCCTTTATTCAAGGTGTTCCTGCTAAAGAAATGATTTGCGGGTGAACAGAGTAACAACAGCAAAGTAAGCCTGAGTTGATGACTTAAAATATTCTTTATGAAAGAAGGTTGGAAGTGTGGTAGTTGTTGCAGGCATTGTGTAGCTGTCATCTAGTTTGTAGTATAAATTATATGGGTGGCACCTCAACCAGGCTTTACTGGAGGCTCCTGCTCAAAGATGAATTTGTCAACCAGCTGAGTAAAGGAGCAGTTTGCTTATCTGATGTGAAGAGCACCTTGAGCTGGGTGTCTCCAAAGGGGGATTACTGTTGCAGATCATGCATCCTAATTATTCTCCTACTGGCAGATTTCCTGTTCTCCTCTCCATTCTGGTCGGAGGGATCTTGATTTCTTACTGGCTTTCTCAGTCATTGGGCTGGTTGCTTTCTGAAATAACCTCATTCCTGGGGAGTTGTTTCCTTGGCTTTTTTTCTTCCTTGCTGCATCTGCTGGTTTTGTATTTGCAGCATTAGTTTTATAAAAAATTTTACTCCTGGTAGCTCTTGCAGCCTATGGCTGTAACTACTTTGGTTTCTAGTGCTAGACAAGGTTATTAATCCTAACAATTCCCAACTGCAGTGCTAACTTACCTGCTTCTGCTATCTGGGATAAGGCTTCTGAATTCCAAGCCATAGAAATCTTCCAGCAAATGGAGGAAAGCAAACAAACAAAACCCCTAGAAGGTTGTGTAGGTTGTTTGTGGGGTTTTTTTGTTTGGTTTATGTGTGTTTCTGTTTTTTGTTGCTCTTTCATTTGTTTCTTCAAACCTCCCTATCCCCTCTATATATGAATAATTAAAATTCAATTCTAATGAAAAAATAACATGTCAATGGCTACTGCTAAATCTTTCTGGGACAGTGTTTCCACATTGTTTAATTACAATTTTAGTACGCTCTAAACCAGGCTATTTATATAAATGTCTAGCTTAAGAAGTGGAAAAAAACTAATTATTTGCCAAGAGTTTGTTTTAAATACTGTTGCCTATGGAACCATTTTCTGTCAGAACAGTTAATTAGTTATGTATCTGTTGATTTCTTTTTGTCTTTTGCTTGCCTTGAGCCTTAAATATGAGAATACAAGAAATTGAAGTGTGACTTTAATGTTACCTGGTAACCGTGGCACCTTTTTATTTTTACTGCCAGACCTTCTTATCTTCTTCTTTCAATTGAATGTTCCACTTGGGACTAACGGATCCAGGTGCAGGAGCTGTACCTAGTGAGCATCAGTCTGTGTCAGCAGTGATATAACATTAACTCTTTTCTTTTGTAGTATTTCTAGCTAGCTTTCATTTGTTTGCTTAGAAATCTTTTCCACTCTGGTCTCTACTTAAGTTTCTCACTAGTGAGTTAAAACCAGTTCCCTTAATATCTATCCTTGCTTTGGCAGAACCTTGTTTGACTGACTTGGAGTAAAATCAGACTGTATATGATTGGGAATTTCTGCATATATTCCTATGAGTCTATGCAGCCATGAAGGGGGAAGCTGTTTAGCATAATTAAGCATTATGTTTAATAACTTATATCTGTATTTTTACAATTCTTATTGCTGTTAACCATAATGTTATATCTATTCTGGATACTCGTAAGATTTTGTAACTTCAGTGCAAGCATTGTTTCTCTGTCCATTTATTTACTGGATCTGGAAATGAGTAGCTGCCTTACTTCATTTGTGATAATGCTATCAGGGCATTAGAAACTTTGATATCATGTGGTGTAGATATGGTAGGGGAGGTGTGTGTTTCCCAGAGGGAAGGGTTGTGAGTAAGGTTGAGTAAGCATTTGGGTTAAGTACCTGATAGATGGTGCAGAATAGATGCAGACCTTGTCCTGAAGCAGTGATAAACCTTTGTGCGCAACTAGAATAAGTATACAGGTGCCATGGTTTAAGTCCAGCCATAAATCAGCCACGCAGTTGGCTAGCTCACTCCCCCCCACCTTTCCTCCCTCACCCCCAACCCCCCCGGGGCTCCTCCCAGGGGGTTAGGGAGGAGAATTGAAATAATGTAACTTCCACAGGTTGAGATAAGAACAGTTCAGTAACTAAGGTATAACATAAATCACTGCTGCTAAAACCAATAATAATAATAAAGGAAATAACAAGGGAAGAGAATACAGCTGCTCACCACCTGCTGACTGATACCCAGTCTGACATAGCAGGGATCTAACCCTTCCAAGTGCCTGCCCTCAGTTTTTACATCCTGGGCATGACATGGTATGGTATGGAATACCTCTTTGGTCAGTTTGGGTCAGGTTTCCTGTCTCTGCTTCCTTCAGGCTTCCCCTCCTCCCTGGCACAGCATGAGACTCAAAGTCCTTGGTCAAACTAGACATTTGAGCAGTAACTGAAACCATCAGTGTTATCAAAGCTGTTTCCAGGCTGAAAGTCAAAACACAGAGCTGCACCAGCTACTAAGGAGGAGAAAAATGACTGCTACTGCTGAACCCAGGACACCAGGCCAAGGCACAAATAAGAGAGTCTTGGTCTTTTTTGTTATTGCTGTCATATAACTAGAAACTGGTGATTATGTTTGCTCAAACATAGGGTGATGGATGAGCTGGGGAACTACAGAGCAGTCAGCCTCACCTCTGTGCATGGCAAAATCTTGGAGTGGATTGTCCTAGAAGGCATGCTGAGGCACATGAAAAACAGCAAGGTGCTTGGTGACAGCCAGCATGGCTTCACTGAGGGGAAATCCTGCCTGACCAATCTGAGGGCCTTCTATGATGGAGCTACAGAACTGATGGACAGGGGTAGAGCAGTTGATGTCAGCTGCCTGACTTGTGCAAAGTGTTTGACACTGTCTCTTACATGACATCCTTGTCTCTAAGTTGGAGAGACATCAATTTGATATGTGGACCACTCGGTGGATAAAGAACTGGCTGG
>JASSUY010014545.1:0-43975 GCA_032466535.1 Forpus xanthops | reverse complement strand
TCCTGGACATGACGTGCTGTGGTATGGAATACCTCTTTGGTCAGTTTGGGTCAGGTGTCCTGTCTCTGCTTCTTCCCCACTTCCCCTCCTCCCTGGCAGAGCGTGAAACTCAGAAAGTCCTTGGTCAGACCAAAACATTCTAAGCCATAACTATAAACACTGGTGTTACCAGCGCTGTTCCCAGGCTGAAAATCAAAACCACAGTGCTGCACCAGCTACTACAAAAAAGAGAAAAGTGACTGCTGCTGCTGAACCCAGGACAGAAATAAAAAAATGAAGCCCTGATCATCGTAAAGCTGGCATGCAAACAGCTGAAGTCAATGCCTGTTTTACATGTCCACATACATGGGCACACATCTCCTTGGACACGACTGCGCTTCAACTGTATCCTTGCCTCCTGCTGCTGCCCACACTTTCTGTATTGCCTGCTTTTAGCCTGTGAACTGTTCAGCACTGCATTTAGCGTACTTACATAGCAGTTAGCCCAAGATCTCCAGGCATGACGTGCAGTACGGGTCAACAACAGCTATGTCTTTGCAAGAAAACACATCTAAGGCTGAAAAACTATTCCATTCAGTGGTCAGCAGTTTGTTTCTTGGCAGCACAGAGGACAACTGCTCAGATATTGAGCCACCACTTAGAGTGAGATGAAGCACCACAGGACATGCTTTTCTGTCAATAAACTATTCTGTTAACAACAACAGAAGAGCAGGTTTGGTTTTCCTGCAGATATACTTTTCTGCTCCTCTATCACTCCCCTCTTTGCCCTCCCCTGCCTGTATCAGCTCCAATACGCTGTTAATAGCAGCTGCCTGTGGCATGGATTAAGCACTGTCTTTGCACTGCAGGGATTGGGACAACACTGAACACACCAGAATGGTTCTTTTTTTTTACCTCCACAGCCTGGTATTTGGAAAATTTCTTTAGTTTTTCCAGAGATCAGAGAACAAAAGGTAATGCTGGGTATTTACACTAGAAGTGTTTGCTCCCCATCTATCAACAAAGGAAAACATGCAAAAGATGCTCCTGTGTTTTTCAATGATGCTAATTTCACCTGCAGAATAGCAGGAGCCACTATCTTCACACAGCTCACTACAGTAAGAGCAGGATAAAATCTCTTCTAAGATAAATGTTCAGTTTTGTGACTGCAAAGAGAAACACTAACAAATTCTCATGTGTAAATTAGCTAAATCTCAATCCCACATACAAATTAGACACTTTCTTTTCCCTTCATTAGACAAAAGGAAAAGGACATAATGGAATTAGAAAAATAATTAATGTTAATTGAGGGTTTTAATTGCCCCGGGACAAACCTCAGTTGCCTTGAAATCTGGCTCAAAATCAGTTACATCTGTTGTGGAAAGCACTGCAGCTTTCTCAAGTAAAGGCACAAAATCTGTATGTACTAATGTAAAATGAAACCTCTGATTGTTTTACACCAAAGGCAAATTAAAAAAGCAACATCTTCAGGCCACTTGCAGGTGAGATATCCAATTTGCTAATCTGTGAGTCTACAACTTTGCTCTCAACTTGCATGCCAGCCTTGGAAGGCATTAGATAATAATATTAACTGCAAATAACTGACTTTATTATAAATTATATTATTTGGGGGTGGGACGAGATGATCTTTATGAGTCTCTTTCAACCCAAAGCATTCTGTGATGAAATGCTACTACAAGATGAAGTTTAGAACCTAGGTCCTGAATGAAGACCCTCCATAAAGCAGAGAGACATATGAGCAGAGAATAAACTCCATGACTTCTGCCCCCAACCAGGTGACATCTCAAGCACATGCCCACTAAGACCTTGAGATGAGCAAAGACTGAAGAGAAAATGCAACAGTATTCACAGTAACTTGTGGTCTCAGGACAGACCCAACTGTTTGGCTTATTTTCTGGAGGCATTGCAGAAAGGAGGACTTTGTAAAAGAGGGAAACAGGATGACACAGTATTTCCTTTGCCTGACAAGCAGGATGGACAGCAAGGAAGAGCCTGTGAAGATTAACCGAAAGGGGGGTCAAGCATTCCAGGGATGCTGGCAATGAAGGCTGACCAGCAGCGGTGCTGAACTCTTGGTGTGGAAGGAAAGATGATAGGAAGGGTGTCTACAGGTCATAAAATCCTCAGGAGATGAGCAGCTGTTTGATATATCCTTCAGAAATGGGAACCAACAAAGCAAAAAAGGCCAGAGAAAGAGAAAATACAGTTGGAGGAACATGCTCTGTAGGTAGAGGATGCTTCCAGCAGTACTGTGGATAGATACAAAGTGAAGCACGTCCATTCCTACAAAGGATATTGCAATAACTGAGGCCCCAGGGAATGAAACACTGGACAACGAGCTGGAGAGCTCCAGAAAGCTTCTCCTGCAGAGCTCATCTCAACCAATCAATTTCCAGCATCATTTCCTATCCTCAACAGAGGGATCAAGTTCTGAAAGAACACAAAATTCTTCTTGTTTTAACGAGCCTCTGGGAAATGTCTCAGCAACCTCTTCTTCCTCCCTTGGATTTTGTCAGGTTATTCACCTTACTCCTTGGCTGTGTGTATAACACTACAGCTACTGACAGCATGCAATGAAAACTAAAGCAAGTCAGCATTACTACACCAACAGAAAAGGTCTGCTGGTGCTGATGTTTCTGCATCACCGCCATCAGTTATCCCTTTCTCATCCGTGGTGATATGATGTATGTATTTTGGTCAGCAGTGACATTTTCCAGTAGCGGTCCATAGGTATTTTTGATTATTTATTCCACCTGTTTCTCAAGAAGGAAATTTCACACTGCTGACAGGCATCAGCAGTTCAACCTCCAGGTGCAAAAGAAGTCTTGGGATAGTTGCAGGAACAGCAGCTGCCAATCTTCTGTTAGAGCTCTGCAATCAGGACTCAGGACTTGCCCGAGTTGAAACCATTGTGCTTGACGAGGTGGAACTGTGTACACTGCCACATCTTCAGACAGAGTAACTTCTCATTGCTCCACTAGCACCAATACACTGTAATTAATAACTGGCTGAAGGGATCGGCTTCAAGTTTTCAGTCTCTCCCTGACAATCGTGATTTTCCTAGTGACGTGGATACTTGGCAGTACACTGACTCAAGTGGAAAAACAGTTTAACACAGTTCATCAGCCACTTGTGAAATGAACTTAGATCTGAACAGTGGTCCTAAAGGATCAGTGGAATACTAACATCTGCACATGAGTTAATGCTTACCAAATGAAGTTTGCCAATGAATGAGCCATAAACATCAAGCACAAGGAAAACAGACCCGTCTCCTGAAGAAACAGGCATAGTAGAGTCAGCATTTGCACCTCTTATCCTGTCTCTACAACCCTGTATTCACAAATTCAATTTCAGGATCTATCTAGAAGCATCCTTTTACTAGAGCAGAAAGAGACAATGGAATAGAGAGGAAAGACTCAAACAAACAGCACACAACAGTCATGCAGTGAACTATGATGGTGTTTTGTATTCAAGCAGGATGTGAAAGCTATTAGATGTATGGCAGGAGAAGGTACAAGACAGAAAACCTTACTTAGCACTGCCAAAATGCCATTATTCCCCTCTGACTGCAACAAACCACTAAAGCCTGCATCTGCAAAGCAGTGTGCTTCAAGTATAACAAATAGCTGCTGGACCTCTCTGGAGCTGGCAATCTCCTCTATTTACCCCATGAATTGTGACACAGAAACACCCAAATATTAGCAGCACCAGCAGCATCTTCCCCCAACTGCTCAGTGCAATGATCAGTATCTGCAAACCACAGCTTATATTTAGGTGAGAGGAAGCAAGCAGCAAGCAAGCCAATAACAAGCTTCTACTATAAATGATAAATACCAGACCCTGTTATTCCTGTTTCTAACCCACAACTGGAAATCTGAACGATGCACTGCCATGACACCAACCCTCCTAACTGCTATGCAGGCAGCAGACAAAGCTCAGCATTCTTACTGTTAACAACAGAATTACCCTGCACCCCACTTCCATCCTCTTTTCTCAACAGATGTAACCACATGCTATAAAACAACAAACTGTCACTATATATGCCACAGTGATGAATTCATTACCTTATTACATGCTGGGTTTGGATAGTTTCCTAAACATGGAGGTTATGGTAAATAGATGTTAGAGGTGGAATCACTGTATAAAAGGATTTTGCAAGCTCTTGGCCAAGACTGCGATACACTAGACTTTCATTTGCTTTCCCATAAACACACAGGCAAAGGTTAACACAACAGTATCTCAGTGAATCATTTCAGAATTGCCCCATTCACTTCTTCAAAGCAATATTCACAGATCAAGCTGCTAATGGAACATATAAAAAGCAAGAGATTGAAAATCTTTTTTTTTCCTCTGTGGAAGAAAAGAATTCCCAAACCAGAAGCATGATTTCTGTTAACTGGTTGTCTCCAGCTCACTTTGCATTAAACCTCTCAAGGAGGACCTGCAGCACGCCTCAACAGGTATGTGTTTGAACACCCAAAAGGTAGACAACCAGTGCCATGTTTGAAGTTACAAGCTAGCTAAGTATCTACAGAAGCTAAAATTTTCCACACAGATAGAAAGGAAAGCCACAGTGATTACTGGATGTTAGTAATCACTGATTATTTCTCCAGTAGTCCACTTTCACAGCATTTCAAGCTGACTGTAAGGAAAAGAGACTTTTTATACTCAGTAAAAGTGATAAATAGGATAATCAGATAGAAGTAAAATGACACAAAGCTTTATGAAAGGCCACTGAAGAAGGCAAGTACTATTTCTAAAGTAGACAGACTTGAGAGAGACTTGAGAAGGACACATTCACTGGAGGAAGAAAATAGTTTATCTTCATAGAAATCTGCCCAGTGACAGCAGCCCAATATGTCTTACCTAGACCAGTAACTTCCTGCTACTTTCCATGCACTATCTTCTAAATA
Organism: Forpus xanthops; assembly: GCA_032466535.1. Classification (NCBI taxonomy): domain Eukaryota; kingdom Metazoa; phylum Chordata; class Aves; order Psittaciformes; family Psittacidae; genus Forpus; species Forpus xanthops. Next base: position 39,062 of record JASSUY010014545.1, on the reverse strand, counting down.
GAAAGAGCAAGATGAAGCATGTTTTTAAAAACATACAACTTAGGTGATTCCCATCCAAACGGGGCCAGGAAAGCAACCTTCCATCTTCTCTTGAGTATTTCAGGTGGTCTTCAATAGACAGTCTGGATGAAAAAAGTTACTTGCAACTGATTATGCGCTTTCATTTTTAATAAGGCCTTGGAAATATCAGGGTGAAATTCCTGTACTGCTGAAGTAGATTATAATTTGCTATTAACTTCTAGAGTGAAACATTTGCCCCATTAATTACACCTTTTCCCCATTAATTTTACCCTATAAAAAGGAGCAGTAGATTAAATTCATTTTAAAGGAATATCAAAGCAAGGTCTTACTTTCAGAAGTGTGACAGTACTTGATGCTTTTTGTTTTAAGAATTGAAATTAAATGACTAAAACTCTCTCAGAAAAATAAAGCTATGAATAAGACAACATTTCTATCTCTGCCATCCATACTGTTATTTTCTAGATGACTGGACCCAAAGGCATGGTTGGAACTGCTTTCCAGTAACAGAAAAGGAATTTACACCACTGTTTAATGTAGGATGGTGTGAATTTAGTCACCAGGTTTGTTAAAACTAAGACTAGCTCCATCTCTAGAGACCACATCAATGACCACAAACAGGGCAGGCAGACAGGGCTCTGCAGATTGCTCCTATGGACATGCGACAGGAATCCACACTTGGATGCTGTATTAGTCTCAGCCTGGTCTCACTACTTACAAGGACACAGTATATAACCCTCTAAGAGCACAGCCAGTAGATGCGGACTTGTTAAGGGATGGATAACATCAGTAGGAATGGCACACAGCGCTACACTGGATTTTCTTATGACCCTAGCTCCTGTACCAGTCGCTATGCAGAAAGGGAGCATAGAGGGATGAGATAGGAGGTGAAAAACTGTCCAAATCCTTGTCCCTCAGACAGCTAGGGGCACCAAGGTGCAGAAGATACTAACTATGAAAGTGATGCAATATCCATTTTAAATCAGGAAGAGATTTCTTTGCCCCCTCTCCCTCCAGCACTTCAAGCCTGGCCATTCAACTCAACACAAGGCATCAGGCAGGCTTGTTGAATGTCATGCGGCACATCACGATCCCGTCCCCTGGGGCCCGCAATGGCTGGCATCTATTATTACTCTTAGACTGCATGTTACCATCTCAGGGGGGCTAAATGAAGTGCTGTCTCCTGGAAATAGTCCATCTCCTCATTTACACAGTCACTGCTCAAGCAGCACAGTGTGGAGGAGTGTGAAAAAGAAGGGGTGCTCAAGGCAGTCCAATCTATTGCCTCTTACACTGCCTGGCCTGTTCCTTTACATGACACGTGCACCAGCCCCTTAACTCCCAAGTGCAGGTTTACCTGACAGCATGTGATTGGTGCCGGTACGTGGGTTAGCAGCTAGAACAGCCTCTGCAGAATGCAGTCTGCAGAGGTGGGTATTTTCTATGTATATTACAGCATTATAAATAGACTAGAGAGCTAAATCCTGGAACTAACCTCTGGTATTAATTCTCATTTAGTTTGGGACAGATTCCAAATGGGTGACTGTGCAGGCAAACATTCGTCTGAGCGCACAATTGGCTGGAATGAACACAAAATTACTCGTTATTATGTGCACTCATTTAGATACCAATGTAATTCCCTAGCAGAATTCCAGGGATCAGATTTCACTTGAAGACTGCTGCCCAAAAAACTAAAACACTAAAAATCACAATAGCATATTCTTCAGCCGCATAAAAAGGAAGCAACTCAGAAATTCAAAGCTGTTTCAAATCCAAAGAAACCTTCAGTATAAACCTATCATTTTCAGCTGACTGCTGTTTTTCCCCCTCCTCCAAATCCTCCAGTTAATTTCCCCCCTACAATTTAATGTCTACTAATGTGTAGTTAGATGGTGGCATATAAGCATACTCATCCATTAAGAAATAATCAGCAGGATGCAAATACTGGGAAGTAGCATGTTTTCCATCAGGTGTATCTGAGGTTCACGCTTATATGTGCAAAAGAACAGAACTCCTCTCAAGAACCAATATTTAGCTTCTCAGTTTCAAAGTGAAATACCAAACAAATGAATCCAGGAATCACAAGTGACCTGTGAATCATAATTTAAGAAACCTCTAACTTGTATCAGGAAATCAAGAACAGGAGCTTAGGCAAATTCTGCTGATGAATAAGCAATACAGAATTACTTCTCTCCAGGTAATTCTGAGAATGAGGTTGTTTATGTCCTTTCCAAAAGAAACTAATAGACACTGATTAACCATATGTCAGATCAGCTGCCTGGAATATTGCATTTTGTAACAAGATCATGTGGGAATCATGCAAAATCATCATCAAGCACACAGTTAGCATAGGAATACCCTCAAAACGACCTGTGGCAAACACAGCCAGACTGCTTTTTCCATATACCCTTGCCTCACTGATTTTTCCTTTTCACCACCTTTATCTAAAAGGGAAAGGGGGTATTTGTTAAGTTACATGAGATTGTTAAGAGAACCCTGTGTCATGTAAGGCGTAAGAGTCATTTATTTAATAACTCACCTCTAGTACTCCATGCATTTGCATCCGTAAAAGGTGCTTGGAATGTTAATAATTCTCTAAGTCACATACTCCAGATGTTAATTCGTAAAAGAGATTCCAAAGACTGGTGTTCATTCAAGTCAATTAATTTGTTCTTGGCTATAACCCAGGTAGAAACAGGCCTTGTACATGACAATAGACATGTATGTGAAATGCTTTTGGAATAACCTCTCATGAAATAGGCTTCCCAGAGTACTGATTCTACATACAGGCAGCAAAATATAATCTGGAGCTTCCCCTGCCTCTTCCACTCAGCTCAGAAGACACTTGAAAATGTGTTGCCACCCTTGATACTCAATTAGCAGAGGTGGAAATTACTGTACCAAAATCAACAATGTATCTATTTCAGTTTTGCAAATTAAGGCATATTCTTAATGATGTGAATAAAACTATCAAAGCTACTCAAAGCAATTATGTGTGTGTTTGTAATCAAGCTGGCACTGAAGAAGACAATTAATATTACTTGTTAACTGTGGAGATTTGGTGAACTGTGTGCTAGAAGATTCATTCTGCATTTCAGCCTTTTTAAGGAAACAAAATCCATCAGTAATTCCCTTTATAATTTGAACAAATATTTGTATTACCATGATGAGTGACCCTTGATTTCTTTCTTCACATAAATAAAACCCATGTGTGTACACACACATATGTATGCATACATACATGTATCCTGATTTCTCAGCCTAACCTATACATGATATCCATTCTCCAGGTTTGGTTTTCATTAAAGACCACTACAAACCATGAGAATAGCTTATTAAAATGAGATTGTGTTTCTGGTAACTGAAAAGACAAGGCACTGCTCATTAAATGAACTGAAAGGATGTGTTTTTCCATCACAGAACACATCTAAGCATTTCACCTTGCCTTGATTGATACACTACCTCAACACAATGCTCTTCAGTCTGGTGGAATTATGCTCTTTAGGTCTTATACAGAGGCAACAAAGAAAAGATGGCAATTACAAACAAGCTATTGTAAATATTTAGCCAAAAAAAAAAGCACTGTTACCTATTTTGGAGTGTTTGAGAGGTTTGGGGATAAACAGCAGAATCAGTAACTAAGATTTAATTGCAGCTTTTACAGTATCTGGTATTCTTCAAAAAAGAAAACCAACCCCGGAGCTGTATGAACAAGTAAAAACCTTTCCTTCCTATACTGTGAGTTCCTAGCTTTAATTTGACAGAGAAACTGGAAAAGGTCAACCCTGAAGGCTTAAAAATCATGAGAAATTTAAAAGAGGCTTTTCTTCCCACAAGCATCATTTTTTCCATAAGCCAATTTCTTGGCTTCTGGTTCTTGGCTCATGCTTTTAAGCACTTGGGATGGGCAATAACGAATCAGAGATAAAAGACACCAAGGTGCCAGTGGAGAGCTTGCAGAGGAAGAGATTTGTTCACTGGCTCTCATGCTGCATGGCGGGATATGGAACCACACACTGGCTCATGTGGAGCTGCCTTGGCTGCTGCTCTTCCAGCATAGACACACCTGAAAGCCAGGCTGATGAAGAAAGTGAGCACATCCAGAAGAGACTGAGTGAGGCAGGCAGGAAGCCCTAAGATGCTTGCCATTCATAGATATTCTTTTCCCTTGCAAACAGCAGAACGGATAACACAGCATTTCTCATTTAACCATCTACCATAACTGCACCTAAACCCCCAAGATTAACAAAAGAAAACCAGATTAATCCATACAAGATTAACAATACCTGTAAGAAACCCAGCTGAGAACACTTCCTTCAGGAGACACATGCTGGAAGAAGACACAGCCAAGGAGATGTTCTCAAGGGATACAGGTTTAGGTGATGGTTATTTTTAATACACTTGGACCTAAGGTAATTCCCCTCCTTTTAACTCTTGGAGATTGACAACTTTGTTGTAGAAGACTGCGTCCCACTGAGACTTATCAAATGAACTCGGTCTGGGAATAAATGTTAGTTTGGGTCCTGCAAACATCCGTACAGGTGAAGTAACTTGCAGCACACCTGGGTGCAAAGCCATTTACTTGCCAAAATGTTTGCAGGAAGGGGCAATGGGTATGAAAAATATGTGAAGAAACAATTATAATAGCTTATCACACAAGCAAACCTTAGTGGGATTTCATCTGTGGCATAGAAAAGACACTATTACCTGAAGGGCCTTCTCCCTTCCAACTAAAAGGGCTCCTTCAGAAAAGACAAAGCAGTTTTACTGCCTCAGAAAAGGCTTCCAAAACATTCTTATAATGGAAAGTTTTAATAAAAAAATTAGAGATCACACATCCACTCCTATAATTCTTCTGCAGTAAACATGTCACAAAAGCAGCATAAATCCACTGAAGTTTACTGCTCATCTTATCCACTGCCACACCAATTTTACATCTACCTGTACAGTTGGAATCAAAGCGACTACATCAGGTTAGCAGTGATGCAATGAAGGAAGGAATCAGACCCTTCACATTTATACCCATTCTAGTCTAGCAAAAAGTAAAACAAGGACTTTGTTTTCCAAAGGCTAAAACCCCATGGTTTTCTCCTAATAACAGTTTTAATTACTCATTAATTTATTATTAATAGCGATAAGCAGTGAATTGCTAAGAGATTCATTTGGCACACAGAGATCAAAAAGAGTCCTTTTGGCAAAAAGTATCCAAACTTTCTCATTATGCAACTTCTGCATTTTCCCCATCAGTAGTCATATTTTAAGAAATATGTGTCCATATAGGAATGAGGTTTCCGAATGAAAAGCATCTGGAGAAAACTGGAAAAGCTTCCCGTTGGATTTAATCAGACTGTGAAGATCTTGTGCTCCTCAATGCAAAAGCAGGATACTGTAGCACCACATTCCATAGCTAAGGTTGGGAGCCCTTTGCATGAGCAGTTACAAGAACACAGGTGAAAAGAAAATTGCTGCTCAGAAATGCTTAATTATAAATGATCCAAAATGGAAATAGGACTGATCCTTGCTCTGTAAATGGTGAGGTACAACATCCCTTCACACACCATGTTAATCTGACATTTTGCAAGCAACTCAGAAATAGACTGCTTGCCACTTCAGCATCAATCTGCTCCTTCAAGGCAATTTTTCATATCTTTTGAAGTATTTCTACCTTCTGAATTATGAGAGCTCTGTCCTCTGAAGATATCAACAGAAAGCCTGTCAAAACCCAACATATATTCAAAAGATAATGTGATAAAACATGGCAAAACCACAGATCTCCTTGAAGTAAAAAAAATTATCTTGTCACAGAAGTCATGGGTATTTTTGTTATTGTTAAGTATTTTTATATTTGGAATCCAAGAAACCACAAAGTGTTTTCAAGACATTTACTCATCTTCTTTACTTTTTTGCTTATTTACCCGTAAGCACTCTAAGCTGATGATAAAAAATGGTAGTGTCTCCCCACAGTATTTTGCAAGATTGTATACTCCAAAATCTCTTCTGATCACTTAGTATTCAACTACTACTGATGTACAGCTTTAATTATGCCATCACACGGCTATCACTTCAAATCTCACCCCCGCTTGCTTCTGCTGTGCCAATAAACAGCATGGATTCTAGCTCCCAGTATTCCCCATGAGAATCAACTGTACTTCACAACTGGCTAGGAGAAGCCATGACAGATTCTTTTCTGCTAGAAGCTATTATGATTTACAGCTCACTTAGATACTCTGAGAAATGCTAACTACTGGTAGACTCCAGCTCTGATAAGGAAACCCCCTAATTTTGTCTTGGCAGAATCCACTTAGTCAACACACTCTCCTTGGAACACCACCCGAGTTCCTTGACAGCCACCAATCATTCACTCAGGATTGGGAAGTAGCTTATTTCTTTAGATAAAATCTTAGTGGTTGCTTCTTCTTGAGATTAAATGGATCTTACAAAACACAAGTCACAGCCCCTGGCTTGCCCTCCAAGTTACTACAGTTCAGGTAGCAGTAGTTAACATCATACTGAGCTAGAGCAAACATGCCCTGCAATGAACTGCCTTCATTCTGTCTGCTTACAAAGTGTCGTAGGGATAGAGAGAAGCTATCTAAATAAAGTATCCCATCTACCAAGTCTTTAATGAACTGAGCACAAAGCACATGGAAAAGGCACACAACTTTCAGAGACTCTTCAGAACTGAAGGCATCTTTCTGATCACCAGCAGCTGGCAGGTCAACATCTCTCCTGCTCTGCACCAATACAAAGTCACTTAAATTTACATGAAGCCTCCCCTCTTTGTGTTCAGCACTGATTTTGAGCTGGTTTTATTTAATATCATGTCAAATTTTCACTAGGGTTTTAATTTCTGTCTGTTTTGGGTGCCAGATCTCTTTTTGCTTCTCAAGCACATCTGGAGAACACACTTGTGGTTGGCAGCTCCCTGACAAAGTTCCTTGCCTCTTCAATTGCCTTTGGCTAAACTGGTCTCTACTTATGATGGCCAAAGAGCCACTGTTTGTAAAGGGAAAGAAACCAATTGTCCCATGTAAAATGAAGCCAGGATTTCCATGTATCTGTTTCCTGAGATAGAGGCTACGAAGTTCCTGAAAACTTCCTTCTTCTGCAGAATAACACAAACTGAACCTATTTCTCCTTTACAAACACTACCACAAGCAAGTTAAAAATTAAGATACAAAGGTCAAAAAGAAGTAGGCAAGAGTGTCTCCCGGTAACTACTCTGAGGTGAATAAAGTTGCAGAAGTTAATTTGGCCCAAGTTCACCATGCATTTAAGGCTGATTACAAGAATTAGACTACACAAGTTCAGATGTCCGTGGTTACAAACACTGAGCTTGCCTTTTTCTTCAAATTATAACTTGCAGACACCACTAAATTACTTCCTCTCATACATAAAATGCTTAAGATTAACTCAATTTCTACCCTCTTTTCCTTTAAAGCATAAGGCAACAATTTGCACACCTCCATAGAAAAGAGAAGTAGCCCCAAAGTGAAAACACAAGGTGGTGATTATAAATTTCTTCAGATCCAAAGCTCCGCAAAGCAACTCCAAATCATCAGGACCCCTAACTTAGAAAGATATGAAGAACCAGAGGTGACCAAACCTTCTGACCTGCTTTAGTTGCACCCTCGTCTTTGCTGCTACCACAACAGCATTGGAGGAAGACAGCAATTGGACACTTTGCAAGCTGACCCTAACCCAGCAATGCAGGCTGGTTAAAGCTCAGCCCCAGAAAACAGTCCTCAGCATCCTACAGTAACTGTGCAATGTGAGCGCTGATTAAGAGACCCTCCCTGGTAAAGTTATTAATGTGGCATCCTTAAAGAATTGCTGAAGTCTGGAGCTTCCGTGTGTAACACCAAGCACCTTTAGTTTTGCTCCTGCCCAGGCATTCAGCCAACATGCAGCTTTATGGGTCATCCAGAGACAAGGGGGCTACACTTCATCAGGGCTGATTTAAAGCCCTCAAAAACAAAACAAGCAAACCAACATGTTAGGGAGACAGTGGATGCCTTACGGCACTGCCCAGTTGCAGTATCTGCTGAATGATCTGGTCTACACAGCAGGAGTAAGAGAATTGTTTAGTTGGTAAATGAGCCCTAAAGGACAGATCTGAAAGCCTAAGACAAGATAAAAGTTAATTCAGTCACTAAACTACAGAGAACATCCCTGGTTATAGTACTCCAGACACTGGATTCACCCTCCACAACCATAAACCATTCTGGTGCAAACCTCACCAGTTTCAGTCTGAACAGCACAGACAAGTCATTATTTTGAAGAATTGTCACAACAGGGTGGCAAAAAAGTAATACAAGATCTCTAATGCGAGCCTTTGTTAAGTGCCTCCTACAAACCATGGAGGCGGCAGAAACAGCAATAGGAAAAGACAAACCCAGGGTTTATTTTAAGTCTGGATTTGAAAGCAAGTCACAAGGAGGTCTAGGCAGTTATTTTGTAAGTGATATGAGAGCATGGAGCTCGCTCTTCCCACCTTCCCTATCATTTATCTTTCTCCCACTATGCACACAGATTGCCACTGTCCAAGCTGTGCTGAGCTCCAAGAGCCATAACTCCTCTTGGATCTCTGATATGCCTCAGCAGTGGAGCAGAAACCCTTGTGCCACCTCCCACCATCCCAGCGAGGATCCCATGCTCTACATCTCATGTCCAGCCAGAGCTGTCGGCTGGTGAGGAGAGATGACTAGAACCTAAGCATCACACCGCACCAGCATTTGCCCAGACCCATTCTGAACTTCAAGAAGCCTCCAGAAGAATGGATGGAACATGATCTGCCCCATATTGTTATCATACCCTTCCTCGCTTTCTTCATCAAAATCAGCTTTCTTCATCAGCAGCTTTAAAAGATCTGAGAAACAAGCACTCTAATAGCAGTCACAACTCCCCTCTCCAATTTCCACACCAACTTAGACTGGATCCTTTGGACCTCCACTCAGAAGGGGTAGATTAGATATGACATAAAACTGCTGATCTGTGGTTCATTACCTATGTAGAACAGAATGGCAAAGTTTACTGCCTCTGTCTCACTTCTAAAATTCACACATCTTCACATACTGAGAAGAAATTAGATACAAGTCAAGCCCCACCCCAACACTGAAAGACCTGGTTAAGATCATGGAATGTTTTTGGTTGGAAGGATCTTTAGATCATTACATTTCAACTATGCAGTGTCATCAGTGTTCATCTGTTTTTTTCCCCATTTAGGCCATTTCAGTGGGTATTTTTTCCAGAAGAAAACTACATTATCTCCATAGCATCCTCTCAGCATCAAACCTGTTCAAGGTGGCAGCACAACAGCTTGCATAATTTACCGTATCTAGTTGTTCTCAACAGATTTTATTAATGCCAATTCCCTTCTGCAGGAGTTGAAGCCTCTATGCTTAAGGCAGCAGACAAGCACAGTTTATTATTTGAGTTTGGATATAAGCAACTGCCCCATCCCTGGCAGTGTTCAAGGCCAGGCTAGACGGGGCTTGGAGCAACCTGCTCTAGTGGAAGGTGTCCCTGCCCATGACAGGGGCTTGGAACTGGATGAGCTTTAAGGTCCCTTTCAACCCAAACCAGGCTGGGAGTCTATGAGCACAATTGCAGATGGTTTGCTTCAACTAACCAGACTTACACTTTTTAGCTTGCAAGCTCAGCAAGGATAACTAGCCTTTGCTGAACTTAGCTCTAAGGCCCTGGTTCTGCACAGCAGCTGAGGTTTACCTTCAGACATATCAGAGGGCGATTTCAGTTAACTGCTTATGCACCACTTACTGCTGGTATGACTGCAGCACAAGACTGATCTTATGAGCCACCCATCACGGTCTTCACGTGACTGAGAATTAAAACTCATAACACCCAAAAAAAGCCAAGAGGTGGCTCTGAGACTGGCTCAGTTCTGGAGTAGGGTGGCAATGAGAGCAAGCAGTGATTTTGCAGCAGTCCCAGCACTTCATTATAGGCTGAAGCTGGGTACACTCAGCAGGCTGAGCCAGCCCAGCCTCATGTGTTCCTGCTGCATGCACTGCTCACCCTAGTACAACTCTGTCCTTAAACCAGGGCATGTGCCCCAAGACAATGTGCAAATGCAGAACAAAAGACCAATTCCAGTCCCAACAAGCCTGTAATAAGCACAAAGGGACAGTAAAGCGCAGCCTGACATTGAGACAAACCGTAGCAACTACAGACTAATTACTGCTTTTGGGGTATGCCACATAGAATCAGAAGGGTTTGGGTTGGAAAGGACTTCAAGATCATCTAGTTCCAACCTGCCTGCCGCAAGCAGGGACACCTCTACCTGGAGGTGGATCTTCAGTGTTTTTGTTTGAGCAGGGGAGATTCTTCCCAGCTTGAGGACAGAATATGAGAAAGCATAAAGGATCTTGTATCTGAGATACCTGAGGGCATGCAGCACGTTTTGGATGCTCAAAGGAAGCAATGACATAAAAATTCTCCCAGTTAAAACTTCAACCTCTACTTCCTCCTTCACTTACGGGAGAAAAACGTCAGGATATTGACAAACATGGTTACTGGAGCAGTTAGCACCCCAAAACCCATACACCTTGAAAGAGACATCCCAAGATTACTGATAATAAAGAAGTTAAGGGATTTATATGATTAAAAGAAAAGGCACAAAAACCCAACCAAAACCACATTACTTTATCAGTGGTGGGATTACGCAGTCACACTGCAACTCTGCCCAGGAAGTCTGGGAAACAAAACCTGAGTCCATATTTAAAATACATATAAAGTAAGATCTCCGTTATTGGGACTGGAATGATCAATCCTGACCTGGAATAAGTCTCCTCACACTTGGGTAAGCCCTTATACAGAGTTGGGTTTACTATTGCTCTATAAACTGCTCCTGCCAAAGCTAAACCACTCTGGAGCATTGAACAGTGAAATAACCAACATTTACCTGGGAGTAAAGCCCGGAAGCCAGAGTTTCACAAACAAAACTGCAGGATCCCTCAATCCAAGATTACAGTGGATTTCTGCCATGCTTTATCTGACAACTGCAGGATGTTACTCAACCCCCCATGGAAATCATTACAGCAGCCAGTCAATGGGTCAAATGTTTCAGGAGATCCTGGTTTCCAAGTGACCTTGGTTGGCTGAGCTGGCACCACAGCTCATTTCCCCATTCTGCCTTCATTCATCTCCAAATGCCCCCACAGTGATCCTCAAGGCATATCTTTAAGCAATGGCACAAACAAAATTTGCAAGATAAATGGGAAGTAGCTCTCTGCTTTCTGCTCTTGTACCTCACACAACAGCCTTACACTATGTAATGATGTACTATAAGAACCACAGCTCTGATGAGCTCCTGTGTCCTTCCCAGAACTTTGCTTGCTAGGGTATTTCTGAAAAAGACAAATTGCCTTCATTAATTGAAGCTGTGCATCCTGCATTTTACAGGGAAGATGCCACAAGCAGCATGACTCCACTTTGCAAGGAATGACAAAGTTCCCTGCATAAAAGAAACATAGCAAGGAGAAAATCTGGGAACTCAACAACAACAAAAAAACAACCAAGAACTCTACAAAGTTGATTAGAAAAGCACAAACCATCCAGCCTGGTTCTGAAGTAGCCACTGTGTGGATGCATTTGTGAGAAAATGCCTTTGAGAATGCCAAAAAGAGGAGCATTCAGTTTCATTTAATCCAGCTGAGGGGCAGCACGTACATCCTTTCCCTCTGCAGATGTCCGTAATTAAGAGGCATTCTACACCTCAAGGTGCTGAGGATGTGAAGTGCAGAAACCTAGCCTTGACAGTAGGCAGGGTGCTCAGAAATCCTAAATCCCTGTGCCCTCGTGAGGATCAGAGCTTTATACCAGAGGAGTTACCCAGGAGCTAGGGGTTAACACACCCATAGGTGTTCAACTCAAGAGTCTTAGGCAGCTAGCTCTAAAGTTCCCCAAAAGTGACAAAAGTAAAGACTTCATCCATGGTCTTTGGACAGGACTTCAGTAAAATTCACATGTGAAAGCTAGCACTCCAGAAGGAACATAAACCATACAGCAGACTATCCATCACTTCAGTCCTTTCAAGCTGGATAAACTGCTATAAAATGTGCTGGGGTAATGGTAGGGAAACATCTCGGCCTAATTTTGAGATGAATAATCTGTTGAATCACTTTCATCACTGGTTTATTTGATTTTCATCTTAAAATGAGTAAGCCTAGACTGCTTATCCTTGTACCTTTAAATAACTTGCCGTAAGAAAAACATAAAGGTAACACTGCCAAAGAAGCAGCATTTTCTTTATGATAAGAGCATGAATTGCATTGTACCAGTTACAGCTTGCAAATATGGGAACAATGCTTTTATGAAGGAATTCCCTCTAACAACTAACATTTCTTCAATAGATTCAGACACCTATTCTTTTTATACAGGCGTGCTATATATAGATGCAGGCACATATAGAGATGGACACACAGAAGAGAGGAAAAAAGCAAGCTTTAGATAAGACAGTTTAAAGCTTCAAACGTCAGATTCAGTTTGAATTTCAAACACAGACCATTCATGCTCTCACCCTATGAACACCCAGAGGAATGCTGCCTCTAAAGCAAAGCAGCCTCACAAGACAATATTTAGATTCTATGTTCACTATTCATTCAATATTAAAATTGTGAAACTCCACAGGCTTGCCTGCCCACTGGAGAGAAGCTGATACTAGGCAATAGGCTAAGAGCTGACATTTTCATATTGCCCCATGTCAAAGGCACGAAGGGTATCTTGTAAAACCACATAAGCATAAACGCTAGAAGCCTGAGCTGATGCAGGTATCTAACTCAATTTTGAGACTGAACATCTGTGATGATTAGAACATTCAGACACCACATTCAAGGTATCAGCCATAGGTACGCTTCTAACCACATATGAGTATTAAACTGCGGTGGCACACCAGCACAGACGCAAAATCATGGGAAGAGTTTTTACTGAGTAAACTATAATAGAAGCAGATAGAGAAAGGAATTAAGGAGAGAGATGCTTTGATAAGTGTTTATGGAGAATATCCTTAGCTGCTTTGCCAGCTGAAAAATGAAATTTAGACTGTAAGTCCCTCAGGTTCTTAAAGCACCGTCAGCAAAGACACTTGTGGCTCAGAGGGCAATCAGCCTGAAGAGCACCGCAGAAGGCTTCTCTTGCACATACACCCTTCCTTCACTTCCAGATGGCTCTCCTACATATTAAATGACTATCCTAGAACACCATGAGAAACCCATTTCAAGAGTTCAAAAAGTGGGAGAGCGAGGGCCCTTTCATAATACTGAGACTCTACAGGACGACATGGAACAGCTCTGCTGTCAAATTCATCATTTTTCCCTGTTAAGAAAACTTTAAACCTTTCTCTTTAATCACCCCATGAAAAACCTGGGGTTTCTGTCACCTTGGACCACTGTATTCTGCTATACCATGCTTTCAACCTCACCAAAAAGGAAGATGGTCTGCACAGCCATTGAATTCAATTAGAGTAGTGAAGTCATGTTTCATAAAAATTACTTATGTTAGCTGTGACTGATCAGGAATTTTGGCTATAATTCCTGGAAATTCTCATACCACTCATGTTTTTCTATACATTTCTTTTCATAGCAACATTGATACTTCCTAGTTGGTCAAAATCCTGTCAACTCACCTGCCTAAGGCAGGTCTCATCTCATACGCTGGCAGTGGCTGCTCTTAGACAGGTATAATCAAAAAACAAGCCAAATACTTAGATGGCACAGAGTTATCGTGGAATGGTTTAGGTTGGAAAAGACCTGTATGATCATCGAATCCAACAGTAAAGATCTGCTGAAATGAATGCAGTTATTCCCAACTACATCAACAGGTTTGGCCAACTGATGCAATAAACACCCATCACTTGGAGATCGGCATGATAAAAATGCTGGTGTGTGATCTAGGGAATCAGATATGCTTCTTTTAGTATCTAAAAAAATGAGTGTCCGTGATAATGTATCCCCTTAATACACCTCACCAAGAGAGAAGACTAGAGCACAACAACTACACATCTCTGCCAGTAAAGTAAGGCTTTGACAGAGTACACTAGCTAGGTAAGAATCAATTCTTTTTTTCTCTTCTGACCCGTAAATTTTCCTCTTAAGCATTCAAAACACATCTTTTAATTACACAGTTTTGACAGAAACAATCAGCATGTTTAGAAAATAAGCCACAACAAATAATCAGGCTCCATAAAGAACAGACTAAACACTGGAGAAGCTACGGCTTACATAGAAGGTCGAATTGCATGACCACATAGCATCCCTACTGGTCTTAAAACTTCACATATTACATTTTGGGAAGACTTCTGCATTCCTTTCCACCTACCAAAGCAGCTAGTTTTACTGTAACTTATATGCCCTCTTAACAGCTCCTATGCCTGCTTGCTCAACCTGCGATGCTATTTAAAAGCAACACTGTAGGAGATCTGAGTAGCAATTAACATCCTTTTTGCTGTTAAATCCACTATTACTGATGTGACACGTTTGTTTTGAAGAGTGAGGAACCCAATGTAGTTGTCCTTGCCTCAACAGCAGCTTCTCTGAAGAAAGCATCCAAGATATACATCCTCCAGCACTATTTGAATCTGACCCACATGATTTCCCCAGCACCCTAGTAGAATGGAAGAGGAAACCCTGGGTCACAAAACTGCTCGTGGAGGCTGTCTCCAGTCTGTCCAGCAGCTCCCTAGCTCTGGAATTCAATTTTCAGGCTTGCATTCTGTCCCCTCCTCTGCTTCAGTGGATAGTCAACCACAAGATCTACACTTCATACTACAGGACAGTTAACAGTGAGCTCCTCTCTGCCACACTAGATGAAGTTGATTCCCTATAGATAAAATACTTAAATACCAGTACAAAGAACAAGCAGGAGAAGGAGTCTGGCTCCCAGTACCACCTGTAAGGATGCCCACTTGCCAAACAAATCCCTTCATTCTCTGCTTCTGCTCCAATCAGATTTTCATTATTTCAATAAAATCTAAACAGAGGAGATTCTGAAGACTCCCGTGCTTCACACTAGCTTTCCCCTTTGTGGTTAAAGTCACTGGTTTGACACACAAATTTAAATGACCCCTCAGGAAATACGGGAAGTGAATGCAAGTTTTTCCCATCCTAGGTAACAACATAAAGAAACAGACTCCAAGAAAAAAGAGGGCATGACCATTGGTGACTTTATGAACACAGGAATTTCCTTTATTTTCCAACCTGCTGCTGAAAATGGTACTGTATGTTTTAGTTTGGAGTGAATTAAAGGGGTTTTTAGGGAAAAACTTGGTATTTGGCATAATCTGAACTAGGTTTTGTTTTGTTGGTGCTTTTTTGCTTTTCTGTTTAATTTTATTATTCAGTTCATTTGTTGCATCATTCTGTGATGTTTAAAATAAATCATTTGGACAGGACAGATACGAACATCTGGCATGTTGATACATCTACCTTCAGTCTTTTCATCAGACATGCATCAATATCAACAAATGTCATGCATGCAGATCAAAGGCAAACACATATCTTGAGCATAGCCCTGAAGCAGCTCTGAATTCCTGTCTTTGCAACAAGCAAGAATTCACTTTACTCTCGTAAGCTCACCTGCCATCAGAACACCTCAGGTCTGCCATAAGTATGAACACCACAAATGAAAATATACTTGAATAGATTATAGACAAAGAGGTGCTCTTCAGTCAGGGTCATGCTGCACATGAAACAATTATCTAAATGATTTTTTTTTCTGATGGATTGATACCAGGAACTCTTCCTGTTTCCACTAACACAACTGCTTAGCACTTTGGTTTTCACACAGAAGAGAATTCAATGGCCAAAGTGTAAGCACTACAGGTGACCTTAGTTCCTGTTCAGGCTTTTGCACCAGCTATATGCCCAACTGGACTTGGTAAACAGAAGTTCACAATCCTAACTCTGACAAGGTCTGCAATATTCCACACACCCATCAGTAAGTCTCAAGGGGCACTGACTTGTATGGAGGGAAAAAATGAGCCAACACAGCCAACTTACTTACATTTGGTACTGAGATTTTGTATAACAAGCACAGATATGTACCCAAGTTGATTCAGGTTGTACATACTATTATGTGCTACTCATGTTTTCTTACTTAGGAGTACATTCACTGCCTCTCTTGATTGTTTAGATGTTTGATGTATTTGTATCTACTGTATAACTTCCAATTTTCATTGTTTTGGCAATAACAGAGATACTTGCTAGTATTCAACATTCACTAACAGAAGCCAAAAGCAGTGTCTGTCACATAGCACAGACATGTGAATAGCCAGGACAAGTATAAGGGTTTGCACAACCTAAGTGAATTTGATAAATAATATCTGATTCTAGCACAAAACCAACAGCAGGTAGATGAGGCAAGACAACATCTGCAAGCCTCACTTCTCCAAGTGCAAAGAAAAGGCTGGAAAGATGTCCAACTTGTACCTTGCACCACCTCCAGAACAGACTTCTCTTGCCTGCTGTTTCTTCAAATCTATTTTAAGCACCACTGGATGTTTTTATTTGGCATTTAAAAAAGAAAATATTTGTTAAAAACAAAACAGACCCTTTAAAATATACAGAATAAGCATTGAAATGAGCAGTTTGGTTGCCAAATGTTGTGTGGGTAATAATTATGGGAAAACTAAAAGCCTGGGGAATGCAGTGAACACAGATCTGACATACAGTGCTTCTAAACATTGACAGTCTCTATTATCACAGCCAGTGTGATTTCTAAGACTTGTAGAGGAAAAAAAGCCTTGTATTACAGTCTGCTCTTGTCTCAGCACAGTGGACTAAATCAATTTTGATGCTGTGCAAATAGCATTGATCTCTATGAACAAGAAACCTCAGATGGAGTTTCTTTATCAGGAAAAACTTGGTGATGTCCCACAGTGCCTCACAGCCTCCATTTTACCATTGGAATGCAGAAAAAAACATACATTCTTTTAGCTTCCACCATGTGAAATCCTTCACTCCCCATCACAAAGAGAAAGGCTTTTCTTCTACTAGAGATCACTTCGCTCTATTTTTTAAAGTACATGTGAAAAGCCAGCCAGACGTCTCCAGATAATGACAAGGCTGCTACGTAGACTCACATGCCCAATTATATTTCCAACCTTTCCTTATATTTCAGCTCATAGAGTGTATTTCAGGTCACAACACATTATGACAGTCCACATCTCCAACCACCACCATTTGACATCTTATGGTATAGCAAACCAGCAGTGTGGATCCCAGGGCAGCTTGCACACACATTAGGCAAATCTGCCACTGAAAACAACAGCAGTCACACCTCTGGGGAGGTGAATCCCAGGGTCTGTAATTCTGGCAGCTAGAAAGCAGGGAGCAGATTTAATAAATCTGAATTTACTAAATAAGATCTCAGGAAAGAGAAATTTATGGGACAGAGACAACAGAGGGGCTATTCAGAAGGACCAAGTGTTATGATACTGTCTGGTGTACAAAACCTGGGTCCTTAGTCCAGTATTTTACAGTGTTTATTCTGTCTCAAAAACCAAGATTTCTCTAAGTGCTTGGCTTAAGGAATAATTGGACAGACAGATTATTCTATAACAAACATCACTGATGGAATAACCTTTCCTCGATTTCAAAGTCAGTGGATGAAATTTCAACACCACTAGATACTTTCAAGTGATAGACGCTCACATTGCCTCTCGTGGTTAACAGCTATATTTGCAACATCTCACAGGCTCAATGTGGCTTTCTTTGCCTTCAGGTAGCACTCGTACATTTACACAGCTATCTCGTTTTCCATGGATCTTTGCCAGAATCTTCCCAAGATATACTTTTCCTATCAGCTCAACAGATTCTCTGGGGAGGGAAAGAGAAGAAGTAGTCTGGGCACTCTGAGCATTATCACATTCAAAATGATAAGCGACAAGCACAAATCTGGGTGGAAAGAGCTCTGTGTCAGATTGCTGCAAAATGGAAAGAACAAATTAGAGAGAGGTATTGCCCACAGTGTTATCAGCTACCAGACTCTCTACGTGACATTTACACTTGGTGAGAGCCTGAGAGCCGTGCACAAAGCAAGATGTTTCGGGTTGATTACTCACTCAATTACAGGGCACTGTAGCCAGATTAAGGAGATCACTGTGTCCTCGATTACTTGGTATGCTTTCATTCATACCATTTAGAGATTTGGGCAATTCGGGTGAAGACATTATGTTTTCTGTCACTGTTCTCTTTATTACAAAGGAATACCCCAAACTAACTGAAATCACATTCTCTTCAAAAGCAGCAACACATAGCTGTTTGAATTACAGCCAGCAATAGCAGTATCACGCTACCACATCTCTTTGATAGCCACAAACTGCAGTTTCAGGGTAGACATGCCTCAGGATGGAAACTTCGTTTTTGTGAGGAATTAAGTGAGAAGAGGAAAACAAGAGGGAAAAATTGAGAAAATGCCATTGTATTTGAATAAATCACTAAAAAGTCCCCTCAGAGTTACTGGACAATACAGACTCGAAGTTCCGGAGCCACAGAGTACTGCAAGCTGGGAGAGTATTGGCAAAGAACCATTATAAAGCCTGTGATGCTTCTAACTTTTATTAACTAAACATATGTTATTGCCTTATGAGACAGGAACCACACAAGAGGGATCTTCCCTCCAGGTCCAAGACATCTGCTTCCACGTTTCCACAAGGAACTTCATTGCTACACACCATGCTGACCACAGTATCTATTATCAAACTTACTCAAACCTCTTACCATACAAAGGGGTTTTGACTGCTTTAACCCTGAACTAAAGTAGGCTGTACTCATAAAAGCAGTCCTATCTTGCTAGTTCCTCACAACTTTAAGCCATAGATTCATAGAATGCTTTGGGTTGGAAGGGACCTCAAAGGTCATTCAGTTCCAGCTCCCTGCCATGGGGGTTTTTGAAAAATGATGTGTTTCAAAGGGACAACAAATACATATTTTTATATGCATTCATATTATACATGTATTCAAAAGAGCTGCGTACTACAGGTGCTGGAAAACAAGAGTTTTCTGGTCATATTTACAGGCAAAGAGATGGCCAGCTATGCAAGCAAAATTAATACATTTTCCATTTATTTCTTGATTTGACAAAAAATGTCTCAAGGACTTGTTGGGCTTGCTCACAGCCTGAAGAAAAGAAGGCTCTGGGGAGACCTTACAGCAGCTCCCAGTGCCTAAAGGGGCTACAAGAAACCTGGAGAGGAGGCTTTTATAAGGGCCTGAAGGGACAGGACAGAGGGGAGATTGAGATGAGCTCTCAAGCAGAAGCTCTCCTCTGTGAGTGTGCTGAGGCGCTGGCACAGGGTGCCCAGAGAAGCTGTGGCTGCCCCATCCCTGGCAGTGTTCAAGGCCAGGTTGGACGGAGCTTGGAGCAAGCTGCTCTAGTGGAAGGTGTCCCTGCCTGTGGCAGGAGGTTGGAACTGGATGAACTTTAAGGTCCCTTCCAACCCAAACCATTCTATGGCCTTTTGCTTCATAACTGCAGGGGAGCAGGAGGGCAAAAGTGATTCCTATCCACAGTAAGCACACAGATGCATTCGTCCTTACAAGAAACCTACTGCTCACACTGCTGCCAGTCAGAATCAGACCTCACACCACTGTAGCAAAACTATTTAAGAACCACTTGTCATCAACAGATGGTTAGCTTCATCTTTTGTGGACACAAAGCAACGTTTTCACCCCTTACAGCTCCTTCCACCAGCTAGCACCACAGTGAAAACTTGCTGTGTGGGCACAGCCATTTAATTTAAAAGCCTTGTTACGCTCTGCACAATGCTTATTTTTAAAGCAATGCATGAAATGAAAAAGGAATATCTCCCAGCACAATGTATCCCTGGGAGCCTCTGGTAATTAGGGCACTTGCTTAATTTTCACATTTTGGTTTCTACTGGGGTATGTGCCAATTAGGAAGCTTCTGTGACGTTCCTGCCTCCCAAACTTTGCCCCCCGCTCTTAAAAATTCATGCAGCTGATGTATGGCTGCCTGCAAGCTCCTCTTATTCTACAGCAAACATTAAATATTAAAGTGCCCATGAAGAAGGATTATGTAAGCTATCACCAGTTCACCAGCAGTAACTGATGGCTTCTTAACCCACTGATCCTGGTGCATTATGCCTCCCATTTGGTGCCCAGCTCACATACGATATGGGTTTAGGACAACATCCCAGTGGGAGCTCAGCCATGCAGCTTGGGCTGTAGAGATGAGGACACCGACAACTGTACCAGCCCTGGATATCACACCCACAGCCTCTGGGTAGCACAGACAGAGCATCTCCTTTGTCCCCCACTGGCAGGAACAGCCAGGACTCTCTTGATCTTACACAGCAAAAGAGACGAAAATGAATGTCTCAGCCTCCTGAGCTATTCACCCAATTCACACCCTTTTACATTCAGTGGTGAACAAGTCTAATGCTTTCAGTGCTATATTGCACTCACTCATTGGGACCTTACTGCCTACGTATGTCGTATTCTGCTCAACATGCCTCACCTCTCAGTCTTCTCATACATAGAACATTTAGGTTGGAAAAGATCTTTAAGATCATCAAGTTCAACTATTAACCTGACACTACCAAAACTAAACCATGTCACTAAGTGCCACATCTACATGTCTTTTAAAAGCCCTCCAGGAGAGTATTTAACTGGGCAGCCTGTCCCAATGCTTTCAACCCTTTCAGTGAAGAAATTTTTCCTATTATCCATCTAAACCTCCCCTGGCACAGCTTGAGGCTGTTTCCTCTTGTCCTGTCACTTGTTATTTGTGAGAAGAGACCAGCCCCCTCCTGGCTCCATCCTCCTGTCAAGCAGTTGTAGAGAGAGATAAGGTCCCCCAAGCCTCCTTTTCTCCAAGCTAAATACCCCCAGTTCCCTCAGCTACTCATAAAGACTTGCATGCACACAAATAGTGCAGCAGCTCATCTTCTGAAACAAAGCCCAGTTCAGCACTGTGCTTAAGTATATGCTTAATTTTAAGCAGTCCAAATGAAGCCTAGTGTTTAAAGACAGGTAGAAGCTCGGCTTCTTGATGAGGATTATAAAAGAGTGATTCTAGCTATTAAGGTGAGCTTTTCTGTAAATATGAATAAAACACAGAACTACCACTGATCAGAACATCTCAGTTTTGACATTCGCTTTCATCTCTAATTAGGGCAAAAATTAAAAATATCACCATTTTTGACAGAATAAAGAATTTAGAAAGCACTGTTTTCAGATATTAAATATTTCCCTATTCCTCAGCTGAATGCAGTTCCATCTTGGACTAAATAGAGAAGTCTTAATTTACACTGGCTTGACCCTGAATTGTGTCAGGTCTAAACCAGCCCCGAGGCCACACACAGTGCCACAGAGCCCCCCAGTAGCATCTCCTGACCTTATTCTCCCCAGAAGGGCTGATTTTCCCATCCACATTACATCTCCCTGCACTCAGCATAGAGAGAATGGGCAGGCTAGAGGGAGCAGTTCCAAGAACCCAGGGCTTGCAGAGTGGGAAAACAGGGTTAGCTTCTCTCACCAAAAGGGATCACAGATTCGCAGACTGGTTTGGGTTGGAAAGGACCTTAAAGCTCACCCAGTTCCAGCCCCTACCATGGGCAGGGACACCTTCCACTACAGCAGGTTGCTTCAACCTGGCCTTGAATACTGCCAGGGATGGGGCAGCCACAGCTTCTCTGGGCACCCTGTGCCAGTGCCTCAGCACCCTCATCATGAAGAATTTCTGCCTAATGTCTCATCTTAATCTCCCCTCTGTCAGGTCAAAGCCATTCCCCCTTGTCCTGTCCCTACAGGCCCTTGTTCAAAGCCCCTCTCCAGTTTCCTGTAGCCCCTTTAGGCACTGGAGCTGCTCTAAGGTCTCCCTAGAGCCTTCTCTTCCTGGTTTCTATTTCCTCTGTATGTAGTTAAAACTGTGATCAAGTCACCACTTAAGCTCTCTTTGATAAGATAAACATATAAATAGGTTAAGAGGCCCCATATCTCCATTTCAGCACTCCTCCTTGTGGCTCTTCTCCAAATTCCACTGTCAAAAACTCTCTTGACCTGTGGGCACAAGAAGAGGAAGCAGTACAGAATGGAGCAGCAGCCTTCTTTATGTCAGCAATGTTTATTCCTATTTACCATTACATTTGGAGACCTCAGTTATACAGATGTTCTCTATTTAATCTGTCATGTTGATTCGGTATCAACTTAGTGTCTCAATCAAAATGTTGTACAGCAGCAAGAGAAATGCCTTACAGTAGTCTTGGTGTATTAAATCAACTGTATAACTTTTCTTAACCAGGCTTAAAATGTCAAAGAAAAAAGGCCAGTTTGATGTGATTTTGTTTCTAGTAGTCGACACCCACATGGGCTAGCATTCCTTATGCTACCCTTCCTTCCAGCTCTATTAAGCACATCCCAGACATCCCATTATTTCTGCTTGGCATAAATAACAAGTAATGGACAAAAGTTGCTGGGTTCTACCATTCACTCTTCTTAAATACCTACAAAACTGTTCCATTTTCCAGTTCTCTTAAACCTCTCCAGGGCTCTGATTGATAATAAACCTGACATTAGTGGCCTGCAGAATACCTTGATAAGCTCTTTTTAACTATCCAATGCAGATCTCTGGATTTGTTGACTTCCTTAAATGTAAAAGTTAATTTTCTGTCCCCCATCTGGCGACATAGAAGCCATATAAGTCAGAGATAGACAAGACAACAAACTCTGCTCAGTGCCAAGGTCAAAATGCCTTGAACTGGATAAACTAAAGCAAACTATTTTGCTCCAATTATGCAATCCAGAAATCCCACTATTTCTCCCCCACAACCACCCAATCCTGAAATGTTACTGAGGAATATCTCAAATGAAAACTCCAGCTCTCTTCTCTTATATTAAGGCTGCATGCAGACAATCTATGCAACCTTGCTAATTTCTTCCCCTATTTTACCTCCCTACCTTTTGTTATCTCTCATCTATATTTAATTTCTAAATGGCCTCTTTCATGTTCTGTGAGTGGATAGAACAGGAATCTCTACAAGGTCTTTTGGCCATTACAAATCTTGTTTCCCCAGATGTCTTCCCTTGACCTTACTGACATTCTTCTTTCACTGCTGAGATATATATGTGTGTATATATATATATATATATTTATATATACATAAAGATAGTTGTGTTTGGCACTGTACAGAAAGGATTATCCTCTTGCTCTGGCCATGTCCCAATACATACCAGTAAAAACTCTTTAAGATGAACTTAGTCATAGAGGAAAATCTCCCACTGTGCATTCCTGTGGCTAAAAATAAAAATTGCTGTCAAACACTAAAAGGTAGAATCAATACAAGTTTTCTTTTCTGCCTATTCCTGCACTGCACAAGGATGTGGATAGCCTGAAGAAAACAAAATGAGTTGTATGTTCTGAGCTGGTCCAAGGGAAAGAAGCTCAGTCAAGGGGAAAGGTAAAAAGCACATAAAATGTTTCAAAAATGCCTTACTCTACCAGAACATCAGAAGCAAGTCAAAGAAGACAGAATATGGGCTTGAGCTGTACAAGTAACAGTAAATCCGATTGCAGTGGTTAATCTTAAATGTGCTTTCCATGAAGAATGGGAAGTGGGAGCAGAGTCCAGTGCTCATTTGAGGAGGGCAGGAGCAGTGGCCCCAGGCCTCCCTGCGCAGAACAAGAAGTTAGAAGACAACTTAGCTCCTCCTAGTTTTCCTGGGGCAAATCTGAACTCATGATCAAAAACTCTGCCAGCCCAGAGCCTTACCCAGGGAAAGGAGACAAGTGCATGAGTGGAAGACAGCCCATCAGTTTAAGAGCATGAGCAGCAGTGTGATCCTTGCACAAAGGTACCCCAAGGTACGGCAGCCTGCAGGTGATTTTTGTTCTTGTTCAGAAGACAGCAGAAAGCCCACATTAAGGGCTATCCAATCATTTCCCACCTCTTCCTTAGGATATTCGTCTCTTCTTACACAAACAGCTGTGCAAAATTCAACCTTTCACAGGACTAGCTGTTATCAGCTGTGCACAGTGAAAGAGTGGTGTAAGTTTTCTAGACCAGAAGAGGGCCTGATTTGCCTCTCCATCCGTTAAAGTCTCATTTCTTTTCTGCAGTAAAATGGAAACAGACTCCTGAAGTGAACAGATAAATCTATTGGGTTCTTTGAACTTCTCAGATGAAGCCAGTAAGGAATATACATGGCAGCCATACCCATGTAATTCTTCTCATACTGATGTAAATAGGGTTTGAACACCTCAAATCCCTGCAACATCCAAGCAAAGTGCTGCAGCATTAACTTCTTCCAGACTGATGCACCACTGTTCACAGCGTGCTGCGGGTATTTTGCTTCACTATTGGTTTTCCTTCATTATAGTTAAGCTAATGTCAAAAAACAACACCCAAAACCCCACAGGGTGGACAGCGAACAGCAACCAAATATACCACCAGCCCAAGCTACAAGAATGAAGAGTACATTTACCAGTGCTCTCTACCATCATCCTGTATTTGCTGTGGTAGACAGAACTTTGAATAAGCTCACCACCTGAGCACATGCCATTTCACCAGTGACTTCTGCAGCACTAACTATACCATGATCATACTGCCAACAGTACCTGGAGAAGTTAGATAAAACCTAACTCTTGTATCCCCACAAACCAGTCCCTGCAGTGACTATACAGAGTACACAACTTTCATCACCAACTCAATTCTCTTGCTGTCATTTAAACTGTATCCTTCTCTCATCTAACTCTTGACACTGAATTTTTCCATGCTTTTAAAATCTTCTCTACATGATACCACTGTTCAGAGATCTCGTTTGTTAAAAGCAACAATGCCTTGAGGGGTATATTGCTAAGTGACAATCACAGTATCTATTTTAGAAACCTTTATAAAACAGATAAAGTAAATCAAACGTGTTTTGGGGCCTGTCACAGTTTGTGAATATAAAAGGAAGTAAGCTTTGAAATCCAAGGGATCCCTTTGTTCGGCATCCAAAATATTTAAACGTAAACCCACACAGTGCAATTACATATGGACACATGAAGTAGACCTGTGACAACTTGACCAGCTATCTGCACAGTTCAATTTGGTTCACGCTCTTCAGAAGAGATAAATTAAACTGGAAGGTTTATTATGCCAGCCTCTGTGTTTATTCTTTTTTACCATGACAGAGGTTTCTTTTCCTTAATCTTTTTGAATATAGTGCAGACATCCTGGAAGATGAAGACGATTAGAATATGCTGCCTAGAGACTTCATGAGAAATGCAAGATAAATAGGTTAGCTATTCCCTTCGGTGTACTACTCAGGTTAGTTCAAAAAGGCAGGAAGGAGAAGCAGAAAAAGTGTTAAAAAGTGATGTGTAAAGTCCAACAATAGCAAAAGAAGGCATGCAAATGTGGATTACTCAATAACCAGCTATTCTTAATTGCTGTTTGACAATCAATGGAAGAAAAACTCCACTGGCTTATCACCAATGACCACATCTCTCTTCAGTCATGATACAGCCTCTGTTTCAAGAGGTCTGGATCCAGCCCCTTATCTGTTGCTAATTATTCCTTAGGGATAATTTTTCTTCCCAACCAAAATTTCAGCTTTCCTACCCTCCTATTGTGTCAGAGTGGCCTTCAAGTCTGGGAAGGTTTCTTAGTACCTTCACAGGCTGTGACAAGCACCCAGTTGTACTCCCTATAACATATACTAAACAATAGGGGTCTAAGGTACACGCTTGAGGTGCTGTGCAGGACAAGCACAAGATGAATTGCTGGGCACTACTTCTCATTCTGCAGGGACTTGATTGCATAAGGCCTTTAAAGAAGGAGTAATTCAGCTTTTTTCATAATCAGACATTTCTGTTTTATTTGTTGATCCTCTAAGCCATAGGCAAGAAAAAATAAATCCATTCAAACAGCAAAGCCAACCCAGAGGTCTCTCATTTTGTAGTTCATTCAATACAAAGATGATACTCCACTAGCAGTTCCTAACTACATATCTGTAATGACTGGCCTGGTTTGGATACGACTGGCTTTAATTCACTCACAGCCTTCAAAATTTGAGAAGAACTCAAGATGGTCCATGACAAACTGACACTTGACAGTCACCCATTTCCAAGAAGTTTCAGAATCACTGCTGCAGACTCTGAGCAATATTAAGTATGATTACAGACTTGTGAGTCCTGCTCACAGGTTCAGGACAAACTCATTTGGTATACTAGCAGAAAGAAATAATTTCCTCCAAGTAACAGTCACATATTGCTGCTGATCAAGAATCTAACAGCTGCAGCACTAGCGCCTATTAGAAACAAGGGGTTGCTTTAATAACTATTTTGCCTCACAAACAAAATTCATTCTCAACCTGCTTCATTTTGTATTATAATGTGACTCTAATTTAATTATGGCATATGTAGTCCATGCTGTTGACTTATCTCCTGACATTGCCCTGCCTACACACTATTCCGCTGATATTCCTTCTCGACAGAGAGCAGCAGAGACAGCTCAAGAGCAACATGCTCTAGGGGTAAAATAGTACACACACATTCATCTACTTGTGCAATGGGAAGTAAACTCAGCAGGTTTCCAGATGTAGCACATGCCACACATGCAGTACTCCAGAACTCAGGACAAAATCCACTGCAAAGAGGCACAAAGGAAAAAGGTCCAGTCAAAATGACAAAGCCTAAAAGAAAAATGCCATCATAAATCACCTTGTTGGAGTCAAATGGAGTCTGAGGCAAAACACACTTGTAAAACATCAACTCCTTTCCCTGTTACACTTACATCACAGGAGGTGAATGGAGCAGTCATGTACTGTGTTTCGTTAATAAAGAAGCTTCCCAGTAACACTGTCAATGAGCCTTTATTGTTTAGTAGCAGCAAACAGAGCATCACAGAAATACATGCCCTTTACGTGTTTACTGTAAGGCAGACAAGGAAGTCTGGTGATAGCTCATTATTATTCCTCACACTGCCTCTAATGAACCGATCTATACTCTCACTTTTCATTGACTTAATCAAGGATTCTCTATGATATGCAATTAATCTTTAATATGAAAGTGATTAGGGAGAAGAGAGAAAACGCAGCTGAACATCCTGACCACCGAAACCCAGATTAAGGAATTATTCAAAATCCATTTCCTTTATATTGCATTTTTACATTTGCAAATCTCTGGATACAGGAAAGCCCAGTGAAGCAAGTTTATTTTTACAACCCATGGAACAGATTCACAGTTTTCATTCAGATGGGTATGTTGGTAGCTCCTCAGCAGTGAGCCCACATTGCAATTTTAACACTCTGAGGCAAAGCAGAAGAAAGCAGCTCACAGAAAGGTACTGGGAATACACATTGAAATCATAATACTGGCAAACCATCCACATCAATCCTGTCCTTGGTCAAACACAAAAAAACCCAGATGTAATAGTTTATCCTGCCTTGCTAAACCCTGCCTGGAACACACGTCTCTGAAGCTTAGCTTCAGAGGCTTAAGAATGCAGAATACAACAGCTGGAGAAGGTGCTCTTGACTGGGACAGGAAACCAGCTAAGATTCCTTAGAAGGATGGACCACCACTGCCCATCTAAATCAAGCTTAAGAGCCATTGACTAGGTCTGGTAAGTTGTAAGGGCAGGAAGGAGGCTGGAAGCTAAGTAAAAACTAACTGGAGACAGATTCAGTGGGTTGTCAGTCTGGAAGGGATTAAGCCCTCTGCGATGCCTAAGCAGGGGGCAACATAACCACCATGAAAGGGCTTTAAAAAAGAATGTCTGAACTTCTACATTAACCTTCCTAAATGTGTTGAGATGGGAACTCAGCCACAGAAAAACTTCATTATCAGTGTCTTGGAAGCTTGGTAGTTCATCACCGGTATTACTTTCAATCAAAAATGGAAGCATAGCGTAGGCTGGTAATACGGTTAAGACTGCTACAGGCAAGCCTTTTAATATGGGTAGTGCATGCATGTATCTTTGTTTCACCAGAAACTTCAAAGGACTTAGTTTTGAGAACTTGGAGGCCCCCTAAGAAGTAGTTTCTGAGAAGATTTAAGGAAATTGAAATCCTTATTAAAAATCACTAGCCACTTTTGAACACAACAGTGATCAGGTAAAATGGCAAGGTGGGCTTGACTATGCACCATCTTTGACCATTTCATTAACCTGTTCAACAGGCCATTTCCAGCAGGATCAGTTCCAAGAGTCAGAAGAACAAAACAATTCTGCAAGACAACTGTTTTATTTCCTTCTAAAAGAGTATCTTGCTGCTTCAGTACTTTGTATGGTAAGCAGAGATCTGCAGTAGTAAGTTATCTCTGAACAGTAATGTATTTTAAGACCCAGCTCTCTACGACCCACTGGACCTGGATCCCATTCCCTGAGCAGCAATGCCCCCAGCCTTAAGCCATACCTCCAGAACCTGATTCCATTTCTGGCAGCTCCCCAGCCTAGTACTACCTTTCATTTGCCATGCCATTACCTGCAGCAATACCAGTGTAAGTTATCTGTATTTCTTTTGGTTAAAATACATCTTTGACACCTATGAGCTCGTCCCTGCATTTAACTGTGTACAGTCACCTATATAGTGTAGCCTAATATCTGTAAAGAAAACTAGAAAATAAAAAACCCTCCCACCTTCTCCTAAAAGCTCTTGTGCAAGATAGTATGCCATACCAAGCTTAATGGGAACTACTCTGAAGTGACAAGAGGAACATGACAGCCTTGCACTTCTATACCAGGGTCAATCAAAACCTTTAAGCTACTTTGGCATTCTTTTCTTGTTTT
Source organism: Forpus xanthops (assembly GCA_032466535.1). Taxonomy (NCBI): domain Eukaryota; kingdom Metazoa; phylum Chordata; class Aves; order Psittaciformes; family Psittacidae; genus Forpus; species Forpus xanthops. The sequence goes on along the minus strand of JASSUY010014545.1, from coordinate 10,294 downwards.
AAACCCATCTCCAATGCAGCTGAGCAACAAACTCTACCAAAACACCCCCATCTTTCCAGCGCCAAAAGTGGAACCATGCAGTATTTCCCACACATATGGAACTGCATCTTTCAGAGACAGAGCAGATGTGCACAGCTCAAATAATGGAGCAGACAACTGAATACATCAATTCATCCTTGCCCATGGTCCCAAACCCTCTATCCCCCAACCCCACCTTCTATTTTCACATTTGGTTGCCCATAGTAGCCTGAGAAGTGCATGGTGGGGGGAACAATTGCATTTTAGCTTCTGAACCAGACAATATGCAACAGAAGCACAATGCAACAAGCAACTTTTGCATTGTACAAACCTGAAAGTATGGATTATATTCAGTCTATAACTGAAAGCCCCTTCACACCTTGCAGTCTTTTCATCTTTTCCTTTGTGCCTTCCCAGTACTATTACCTTGAAAGAGAAGCAATCTTAACTGTTTGGCTCTCACAGTTCCCTGATTTTGTGCTTTAGAAAAATGCCTCATGAAAAAGAGAGACACTAAGCATGAGCTTAAACACATTCCTGAATTCACACCAAAGAAAATAGGATTTACGCATTGCTTATTATACCCATCTATCTTAGATGCCTGTAATTCTCCCATTCTCAGTGCCCACTGCCTCCCTTCCAGGGACTGAACAGGGAGCCAGAACTCAGCTTTTACCTCCTTTGGTCCCTCTGTCAAATAATCTGATCGATGAATGGGAGGTACCCTAGGAGAGAGACAAAGAGATAACCAGAACAGAGGATTGTTATTCTGTAAGCTTCATTTCCTTCCAGAACCAGGCTAAAGAAGTGTCTTGGGATAAAGGACTTGTGACAGCACGTCACTTACCTACTCATGTGCAGGAATGCAGCCGGGTAGCACAGTAATTATGGACAGGAGAATCTGGGGGGGGGGGGGGGGCTTTAAATGATTTGCTTACCCTGGACAAAAGCTTTAAAAGGACAAATTGCAAGAAGTCATTATCTCACCCAACTTCCTTCCTCCCTTCCCCCTCTTTTAATTGTAACCTTGATCAGAGCCTGCTCCAACAGTCAGGGTTTCTCCTTTTGTTTGACACTGTAGTAAAGTTGTAGGGTTGTTTGTGAAATATGTTGCCATGGAAACTAATGTGTGCTGCCATGGAGATCATGTCAGCTCCAGCCTTGCATCTTCACAGCAGACTCAAGAAAGGCAGAAGAGAAGCCAGGGAGGAGGAATTTTTCCCTTGGAAAACCAAGTGTTTTGAAACATTAGCAAGCCTACTGAGAGATGAGACAAAAACTGAGGTCACACTTGAACCACCAACACTTACTGATGCTTAAAGAGAAGCATCGTGTGTTAAAGAGCAGCAATGTGTTAGAGGAGTCACTTTTAACAATGTTCTCAGAACCAGCATGGTTAAAGGCTTCAGGGTGTTGAACAACTTACACGAAAAATCGAAGATTCATTTTTAGACCATTCAGATACCAAAGAACCTTTCCTAACAATTTTTCCAAGTCAAATAGTTTCAAAAAGCACAAAAGGAAGGAAGAAAAAACCGCCTATTAACTGCAAAAGCTGCACAAAAGGCATGTGGTTTAATAAATCCAGCAAACAATGATCCATGACATACATATACGGTCAGATTAAGACCTTGATTAACGAGACTAAGCAAGTGAAATTCATTCTAGAGAAAATGACTAAAAAATCATCTAGGCATCTTTCCAAAGTGAATGGTGGATACAGAAAACTTCCATTCATTTCCCCTCAGTTTAAAACTCTGGTATTTATTTTTCCTGCATTCTTTAAATGAAAAGTAGAAACTAAAGCTTAAAGCTACTACTAAATTACTTTAAGGACTCTTGAGGTATCGTAAATCCTCCCAGTAGCCAAATCCTAAGCATTTAGGCTCCCTGAGCAAAACCTAATAGACACAAACTCTGCTTTAGCCCATTCAAATTAATTTTAAGCAGAGTCTCTCTAATCAGCGTGCAGAGTCTTCTTGCTTCAAAATTAAAGACATGTCTAAATCTTTGCCAGATCAGGGACAAAGTAAGTTCTTTGGTTCATGAAACAACTTGAATCACGGATAATAAAACCTCTGAATGAGGGAACGTACAAATTAATGTTTAAAGAGCCATCAGGAAGAGCAATCCCTTCCCTGAATTAACACTAAATCTTGTCAAATAAAATATCTATTATGCTTTATGCAAGATATATTGCATTTCCAAACCATAGCAGTTCTAACTTGATGGCTCTGCACCCAGCACTGACAATTTGAGCTTTATAACTCACAGCCACAAAGATATTTGTATCTTATAAATGCATGCGAGTAGAGACTAAAACTAGAGTTTCAAAATTCAACCAGTCCGTTTTCTCTGGAAGAAGGGGAAACAAACACTGAAAGGATGAAGAAACACATCTCACTCCTCAAGCTGACAGACTTCTGAGAAAAAAAAATGAGGAGCTACATCTTGACATGCATCCATCCATAGGCTTTATCAAAGTAAAACAGTACACATACACAAGCACCGGAAACCCATCCTGCTGTAACTCCACACAGGCTACTGAGTCCCTCCTCTGAAATCATAGAATCATAGAATAGTTAGGGTTGGAAAGGACCTCAAGATCATCAAGTTCCAAGCCCTCTGCCATGGGCAGGGACACCTCACACTAAACCATGTCACCCAAGGCTATGCCCGACCCGGCCTTGAACACCGCCAGTGATGGAGCATTCACAACTTCCCTGGGCAACCCATTCCAGTGCCTCACCACCCTTACAGTAAATAACTTCCTCTTCATATCCAATCTAAACAACCCCTGTTTAAGTTTGAACCCGTTACCCCTTGTCCTAAGAGGTGTTCATGTTTTCTTGTACACTGAAGGTATTCCAATGTGCTTTTCACAAAACTAGATGTATAATCAACACTTCTATATTTACAGTGTTAACATGCAGGCAGAAAACCTGCCTTACATCTGATACACCAAGTTGTGAGGCATGTAACACTATTTTCAGCATTTAAGCAAGAAAGCTGCCTTATTCAGTTTGTAAGCTGTACTGTACAAAATGAGGAGGACCACAAACAGAAGCTTTCATAAGCACACAGCAATGAAATTACTTGTTCAGTAAATAAAGTTTAGGATGTAATATGACTCAGTGAATAAAATGTACTTTATAAATATAGAGTTCACAGATTCACCTCACAAAAAAGCCTTCAAAAATACACCTTAGAAATGGATTAACATCCTTCAGTGCTCCTGCCCTATGAAAACAGCTGGGATCTAACAGCACCTTGAGTGGACAGGCTGAAGTCCTGCAAAACACCCCTACTAGGACAACCTGATTCACTGAGATGCTACAGCTTTACTTCTGTTTCTTTTCACAAGTCTACTTTCTCACTATAAACAAGTATCCAGAAAATGCTTTGAGACTTCTCAGCCATAAAGATTTTTTCCCACACACACAATAAGGGAAAAATCAGATCAGAAAACTACAGTCATTTCATTTTAACCATCTCAAGAATTAAGGTTATGATACATATTGGATCCCATTTTCTTCCCATCTCATTTATTTGGCTAAAAATACATGAGGTACTGGGGAGAAGAGAGATTTTGCTTATCTGCAGTGTTTCTTCTACTTGGGTATAATTTAAATGCTATAGAAAATATTCCAGGAAATAGCACCAAATACTCTTTCTCTAGCTGGTGACTGGTGCAGAGATCATATGACCAGCTGACACATTATGCATCTGGCCAGTTTATTGACTTTCTGGATCTTGCAATAATTCCTGGGGAGAGAAAAAAAACATCTGATTTTTATTTGCTTGACATAGAATTTGCCCAATCTCACTCCTGTGATTTCAGGAGGGCTCAAGATTTACCAGATACTTCTCCAGAACACAGAGATAAATCCAGAGCTTCCCCAGAGACTGCAAAGTCTAGACAAAGAAGAATAAGCCTGGACTGAAATCCCTCTGGCAGGCTCCTGCTCTGATGAGCAATCCCAAGAGCTCTTTGAGTGGGCCAAATCCAAAAAGAGCATCAAGAGATTGGGATAAGAAGTAAGAAGAAACAGATTCATCAAGAACAAATCACATCAAAACAATTTCATTTCCTTCTGCATCAAATTAACAAGTTTTATGGCTTGGGAAAATGCACAAGTACTTTATACCTTTACTTTAAACAAGGTTTTTGATATAGTCTCACACAACATTCTCTTAAGGAAGTTTGGAAAACATGGTCTAAGGAAAGTTAATTCAGGATGGATGGAAAACTTGGAGAGCTATAGCCAGCAGTTACTGCTGGTTCTACACGAGTATACAGCACACATCTGGATGAACTACGTGGGCTGGTCCTGTTCCATCTTATATTTCCTGTTATCCAGCTGGGTAACAGGAAAGAATCAACTTACGAAATCTGCAGAACAAATGGAATCAACTGGGAGGATTCAAATCCAGTATTGCTGTGACACAGTGGGGAAACTGGAAAACAGACAGGAAAGAAACACAAACCTGTACATGCTCAGGCAGAAATAACTGTAGAGATACAGTAAGAACTTCTAGACAGGTAAGAGTTCTCAGAGAGGATCCACTGGTAAAGAGAGGATGGCAATCCAAACATGAGTTAACAGAGTCAAGCTGTTGAGCACTAGACAGGCTAGAAAGATAAACAGGATGATGGCCTGCAAAACACATGGAGTTATCTTTCCACTCCTCTGAGGACCAACAAAGCTCCAGCTGCGATACTACATCCTCGCCTGGGTGCTGCATTTGAATAAAAAGATAAGCCAATTGGAGAAAGTCCAGAGAAGAGCCACAGGAGGAAGCAAACCTCGGGAAAACACAACTCAGAGATATATATACACTTGGGACTGGTTAGTAAAACTGTGCGGGGAAAAAAGGCAGGAAGAGAAGTAGGAAGAATGGTGCAAATTACACTGTTTAGTACTTAAGGTGCTACTGTGAAGAAGAAAGAATATTTTCTCATGTCTGGCAGCAATGAGACTGATTACACCACAGCAAGAGTCAGCTTTGACATTACAAAGAATTTCTTAGCAATGAAGAGAGCAGCACAGGCACATGCTTCAACGGGAAGCTGTGGACTCTTCATCCTGAGATGCCTTCAAGAGCAGCTACACAAGGTTCTGGAAAGCAATGGGATTGACCCTGTGGTGGGGGAAGAATCAATGAAGAGATGCTTATTTATTGGAGTACTGTTTAAAACTCAGAGAAAATGAAACAGTTCTGTAAAATCACTGTTTTCTTGCAGTAAAGACAGTTTGGGGGTGTGTACTGTATTTGTATGCAAAATGTTTCTTCCTCTTTCATAAGACTTGGTTTGGAAATGGTCACTACTCCATTTTATCAAGGAGCTACTTTAAATCTCTTCTAACTGAAAGATAAATAAATAAAAGCCAAGTAAAATGACTGCTCATGATGAGAATCTGCTTCCTTGTAATTGAGGAATTACACAGTAATTGAATGTGGGGGTGTTTGTCTTTTTTCAGCTTGCATTTTCTGTTATTTGCAGACTTTCAGTAAGAACTGCAGGAGGTTGTGGGACACAACAAGATATGACAGTCGCTGTAATTTCTTGTCAAATTCTCTTCAATTTTCCTCTGCAATAAAAGACAAATGGGACAAAAGCAATGACAGGTACCCTCACTGCATGAGGAGGAGGAGAAAAACTGCATACACAAGTCATCCATTAGTTTAATGCAAAAGAGATTATGGAAGCAGTAGTCACTGAAGAGCAAAGGGATAAGTGATGTTCTTGCTAGCCATTACGTTAATGGTGAGAGCAAGGGAATGCCTGTATAATTGCCAGAGCAGGCTGAGAGGTCTCTGGGGATGCAGGATGTGGGGCACAAGAGAAACTGCTCAGCCTAGCACAGGGCTGCCTTATACAAGCACACATGTTACTACAGATGACGGACCCATCCTTGCAACCTTTATCTGTTCAATGCCATTCCCTGGTTTGTCCCAGGCCCCATCAGTGCATTACAAAAACATTGTCTAGGGTAGTAAGAGATCAAGTATTAGGTTCCCTGTACTCTCTCTTCCTCAGTTCATGTGCTCTTTCCAGTTTCCCAATTCAACCTCTGGCTGCAAACCAGAAAACAATCCTCATGTGTGGAGGAAAGAGCAGAACACAAATGCACTCTCCCCCAGTGCACAGCTCTGAGCTTTACTTAACCTGGTCACACCAAGGGACGAAGTGAGCTGCTTCCATTCCATGCCTCTAGTAGATCTGGGGTAATGTGACCCCAAGAGAAACAGCGTTTACTGCTTTCTTAGATCTGCCATCACACATAGGGCTCCACTCCTCAACTGACCTTCTGCCAATCAGTTAACTGCCCATGGGATTTAGTTGGTGTACAACTGTCTCTAGCCAGCATGCACAAAAAATTAACCCCATTGATTTAAAGCAATACAAACCTGATGAAATCTTAGGGAACTTATCCACTCTGCTCCAGGTACAACTTCACATGAGGTTTGCATGGCTATTGAATGGTACTCCTCATCTGAAGCTATGCACCAGAAAGCAGCTCCCTTTTAGCCAGTGAAGACTGGAAACGGTGTCTTTGAAGGAGGTGATCCTGCCCCTCTGCTCTCGTGAGATCTCACTTGGAGCACTGTGCAGTTCTGGTGGCTTCAACATAGGGAGGAAATGGAGCTGTTGGAGCAAGTCCAGAGGAGGCCATGAAGATGGTTAGAGGACTGGAGCACCTCCCATATGAAGACAGGCTAAGAACATAGGGGCTGTTCAGCCTGGAGAAGAGAAGCTGCATAGAGACCTCAGAGCAGGTTCCAGTACCTGAAGGGGGCTACAAGAATGCTGGAGAGGGACTTTTCATCAGTGACTGTAGCAACAGGACAAGGGGTGATTGGTCCAAACCGAAACAGAGGAAGTTCAGGTTAAGTATAAGGAAGAAGTTCTTCCCTGTGAGGGTGCTGAGGCACTGGATTGGGTTGCCAAGATGTGTCATCCCCGGTGGTGTTTAAGGTCAGGTTGCATAGAGCCTTGGGTGACATGGTCTAGGGTGAGATATCCCTGCCTATGGAAAGGGGTTGGAACTGGATGAGTTTTAAGGTCCCTTCCAACCCAAACCATTTTCTGATTCTGTGATCTCTGAATCGCAGGCAAATCATTAATACGAGGTCTAAGCAAAGTATGAGCAGAAACCCAAGCATGACCACATGCCATGAGCAGCCCTGATCCCCAGATCTTGCAAGCTATCCCCCAGACTGGACGTGCTCCCTCCAGTACTAAATTTAAAAAGACAATCTTAATCAACCCCATAATTAAGCATTGCTCTAAGCCACTCTGCTGACCATCACATCTCACACGCTTGGTGCACTACTCAAGTTCTTATTGATAGGCAGACACTGCTAACAAATTTCTCCTTCATGTGTTGGCTTTTCAGCAGTCCACAATGGGTCACTCTCAATGCAATTTCATTTTCTTAATTAAATCTTCTCTGAGGTATCACCACTGGGTATTATTTCCCTTTGATTCCTTTATTTAATATTTCAGAACAGTCTCACCCTGGTTTCATGGGTTAGAAATCCTTCCTTGATTAACCCACAGAGGAGATGAGGGGATTTTTCTTTTTAAGTGAAAAACATCCATGTTTGTTAAATGCACAACACAGACCATGTAACAAGGCTTAGGCGACTAAAGGAAAATGTGAAGCACAGCCAAGTTAAGAAGGAAAAAAACAATAAAAATCAAAGATTGTTTCCTGTTATCTTGAACTTTATAGTACAGAGTTTGTTTGCAAAAAGGGGAGAAAGACCCCAAAATCTCACTGCCTTCCTGTGGGAGCAGCACTTTTGTGACCTTAATAAAAACTGATGTTTATCCTAATGTATGTAGTACCTGTAGTCACAGGTCAAGGAAAACAAGAAATCTCAGCTTTCTTTTCCAGAAATGGATCGCCAACCAGCATGTACTGGAAGTCTTCAAATCATGAACCCTATGAGCACCCTGATCCCATAAAAGGAAGTCTTCAACCCAGAAGCCTTGAAAATCCCTATATTGGCAGAGAGTCCAACTCGTAGTTTCCACAGGAAATACTTTGGGACAGAAATATTGGCTGGATATGTGATTACCTTTTGTGCTTTCCAAAAAGTGCATTGCTTTACATAGCTTTGTGCTGGTGATTATGAATCAACCATTACTGCTTGTGACGCCTTCCACTGAACATAACAATATGCAGCAATGTTAAAGCAAAACTAAACTCTCCAGGAATGTTACAGCAAAACTAAACTCTCCAGAAAGACAGATGTGAATCATGTTAGAAACATACACTTCAAGAAAATGCTCATATGAACCACCACAGAAATTCTGACCTCCAATTTTAGCCTTCTATAGTTGTCCTCTCCAGAGACAGCCCTGTAGCAGATATATGGTGAGATTTACATCATTCAGTTCTAGCTGTTGTGCCTAAAATAGCATCAGTGCTCTCTTGAGAGAGCAATATCCCCACATGAAAGTCCAGGTTACCTTAAACTACAGAAGCCCCTCTTCCTGCTACAGAGACCAGTTATTCCACCGGCACAAGAGGGCTCAATTCTAGACAGCTTCTAGATACATCAGGGGAAACAGCTTCAGATAATCCATCAAAAAGGACAGGACCCCTCAGCAGCCTCCAATAACCATAACCATCCCAGTAACAAACTTAAGTGAAAATCCCAAGTCAGACTCATTGAGGGCTTCTTCGTTTTGGAAGAGTTAAATGGCATATCCTGTATTAATAAAGCAAAGTCAAAAATATCAGGAACATCGAATACAATGGTCTCACAAATGGCTAACATCAGACACTTGTGTGAAGTGCAGGGTATAGAACTGACCTGCAAATCCTCCAGCCAATGTCTGCACCCCAAAAACCTGACAGCCTTACATTGACAAGGTAACAGCAGTTTATGGATATTATTGCAACAGCCATCTTGTAGTAGTAAATATTTGGGAAGGATGTAAAGGAAGACAGTAATAAACTACTCAAGCGGTCTCTTACCACTGGCTCAGTGAGTAGAGACTAGCATGAAGAGGGTGGCCATACCAATGGCAGAAACTAAGTACTTCAGTCACATGAGTTTGCTAGCAAAAGAAGGGACAGAGGGCATGAGAATGAGTATTTAAGTATCAGCAGCATTCAGCAGGCCCATGAAGATAAACAGACAAAAATAAAAAATGTCCTGGAATTCAAATGAAATGGAACAAAATACAAAAAGGCCCTCACAACAAAATTTGAACTTGCAGAAAGCTCATGAGGTGAAGGCTGCAATAGAAAAGGATAAAAATGACCAAGTCATGGGGAAAGACTTTTGGCAACAGAGATGAAAAGAAAATTGCATTCAACAAAAACATGAAAGCAGAGCTGAATTTGCTCTAATAAAAGAAAAAAATCAAAGTTCATGAGCAAACTATGGGGGGAAGGAGAAGAGAAAAAGATCACATACAGGACACAGCGCTGGGTGCAGATGAGATAGCAATGAAACCGGACCATAGAGGATGCACACAGGCACAACAGATGTAAAGCTGAACATAATGGGGCTGCAGTTAGAAGAGAATTAGTTTGGGAGTTGCCACAAAAAGAGTACACGAAAAATAAGAGTGCACAGTAAAATGACATCAAATCAGGAGACGAAGGGTATGCAGGTATCAAAGCTGAAGGCAGAGGAAGATTAAGTGAAGATTCAAGGAAGGATAAAAGACAGCTGAGGGGAGATATGACAGAGGTTCACAGACTCATAAATGAAAAAGAGAAGGAAGGATCATCCAATTTCTCCTGCAGTGTAAGGGAGGGGATAAAAAGAAGGCACTAGGACTCAGGTTCACATCATACTAAAGGAGATGGCTCATAATGTGAGGGGTAGCTGAGCTGCAAAATGCATTTCGAAATTACAATAGAAGAATGAATAGGCTCAAAGGAAAACAAGGGAGATTTCATGGAGCAGGTCTCAACAGAAAGGTGCTAAACCCCTAAATCCACAGAAACACAATCAGTTAAGAAAGTTCCTGAGCAGAAAATAATGGGACACACACACACACACACACACATACACACAGAGAAACAATATAGAGAAGTGGTTTTATGCCAGACCTCATAGCAGCATTCCTGTATCTGAAAGGGGGCTATAGGGACGCTGGGGAGGGTCTCTTCATGAGGGACTGCAGTGAGACAACAAGGGGCAACGGGTTCAAACTTAAACAGGGGAAGTTTAGATCAGATCTGAGGAAGAAATTCTTTACTGTAAGGGTGGTGAGGCACTGGAATGGGTTGCCCAGGGAAGT